>OY728590.1:4059453-4310151 GCA_963422195.1 Carabus problematicus | reverse complement strand
ATATATATATATATATATATATATATATATATATATATATATATATATATATATATATATATATATATATATATATATATATATATATATATATATATATATATATATATATATATATATATATATATATATATATATATATATATATATATATATATATATATATATATATATATATATATATATATATATATATATATATATATATATATATATATATATATATATATATATATATATATATATATATATATATATATATATATATATATATATATATATATATATATATATATATATATATATATATATATATATATATATATATATATATATATATATATATATATATATATATATATATATATATATATATATATATATATATATATATATATATATATATATATATATATATATATATATATATATATATATATATATATATATATATATATATGTAAGGAACCGTTTTAATTTCGTTATTTTTAATGCGTGTTATAACACTAGTTATGGGTGACGGTGCATACGTAACCACTTCATGTAACTTTAATGTCTCCCCATCTAATAACCTGATAAGATTATATTCAGTCTAGCACGAGTATTCCATGGAACAACAACTCTCCTTGGGTGAGTGCAACCTTCTGCTGTTTTGGGTGTGTGACTGGATTGTGTTTGTGTGGATGTTAGTGCTTCCGTTGCATGTGCAGGTGACTCCAGGTGAGGTATGTCATGTTGTTGTATGTGGCCCAATGTGTATATCTGTGGATCTGGCCGATGTATATAAGATCAGGTAGTTTGATAGTCCAGCGTTGGCCGTAGTGCAGGGACGTGGCTGCGGTGGTCAGCACGTCCCTGGTCTGGTGGTTAGCCGACACGTCCCTTATCGGGCTGCTGTGTCGCAACGTGGGAAGGGGACGTGGCTGTCGTATCAGTGCGTCCCTGGCAGGGCTGCGTAGTGTCTCACGTGGTCCACCGTTGGACAGGGGCGTGACTGTGGGGTCAGCGCGTCCCTGGATGGCTATGTTGTAAGCACGTAGTCCACCGTGGGATGGCTATGTTGTAGAGCATGTAGTCCACCGTGGGACGGCTATGTTGTTGAGCACGTGGTCCACCGTGGGATTGGCTGTGTTGTCAGCACGCGGTCCAACGTTGGACAGGGACGTGACTGTCGGACCAGTTGCGTCTCTGGCAGGGCTATGTTGTGGCACATAGTCCAGCGTGGGAACAGGGGCTGGCGAGTGTTGCCTTGAGTGAATGATGAGTGTATTCTTTATAGGCTCCCCATCGGTTGAGGTCGTCTCCAAGAAAATGGGTTGACACTCACTGAATATTTATATATTCATAGTTGTTCTGGTTTGCTTACAGGTTCACTTCGCCACCTCCAGAGTAGCCTACGCGGAAGCAGTTATCCGGGGCGGGATATAAATTATATTTTATTTATGTTTATAGTCGCTTTATATTTTCATTGAAATATATTATTTACTTAATTTTCCTTTATAGTTGTTTTGTTTGATTACGGAGTGTTTCAGGTATCATTAATAAAAGCTTCCTAACATATATATATATATATATATATATATATATATATATATGTGTGTGTGTGTGTGTGTACATATACAGTGCACGCCGGTTATCCATCGGATATTGTTATCACTTTCGTGAAGAACGGACCGGACGTATACATTAAAAAAATTTCGTTTATAGTTATCAAAATATCGGTTAATGTTATCAATTTTTTCTTGAGATTGTTTTCGTTCCGAGCAATTTTGAGAACAACAGTACAATAAAGTAGTTTTTACAAAGAACTTTATAGAAATTGTATTGTATAGTTTATTGAATTATGCAGGGCTGGTTGTTAGTAAACACGGATAAACTCGGACAATGCGTTTGTATAGTCTGAACTCAACTAAGTTTAGTGCCAAAGTGTGCAGTAGATGCCCGCGTACGTCAGATACCAAGCTGAATAATTTTTTTTTTTAATTTGATTTTCTCTTTGCTAATAAATACATATACATATTATAAATGTACACAATAATTACATATATGTATGTACTACATACATATCCACACATTTTCAAATTTAAATGCAAAAATATTGTTTATTTTTAATTTTTTAGTTAATTTCATACTTTATTTACTGTTACACATGCATTTAAAATTAATTAATAATATTTTGTGTTTATGTTTTTTTCGGATATTGTTATCAATCGGTTTTTGTTATCAAAAACTACGAGTCCCGATGTGATCGCATTAAGCAGCGTGCACTATATATATATATATATATATATATATATATATATATATATATATATATATATATATATATTAAAATATTAAATTATCCTTTTTTTAATTATCTTGTTAATTACATCGTTTCTTTAGTATTCCGAGTAAAAATTTATTCTTTTAAGATGCAAGGAACTGTAGGGGTATTTTTGTTTAGTGAACAATAATAATCAAAAAGTGAATTTTAAGATATGCGTCTTTTTAGATCAAAATGTTCTATCGACATTATGCATTCAAAATCAAGGTGCAAAATGAACCGGAAAATGAAAATATCTCCATAATACATTTCACTACTTCGTATTGCCTCCCCTACCACTAATTATTGCTTGAATACGTCGACCCATTGCACTAATAAGCTGGCGAATATCATTAAATAAATTAATAATTACTAAATAAATTGATAAGCACCATACGCTGGTTTTTGCACCCTAACAGTACCTTGCATCCTCAAAGAATAAATTTTGTGTACTCAGAGTTATTGAATAATTTCTTGATATGTGGACCAACGAATAAAAGCTTTCGATAAAGTATGGACAACAGGGCTCATCTGCAAATTGCAACGAGCAGGTTTCCCTCCAATCCTAGTTAAACTCATCAACTCCTACCTTAACGACCCCACTCTGCAAGTACGCATCAACCAAACCAGATACATCTTAACATATTAGAACCTTACTGGAAGTCCTGGAAGATATCCATAAATCACACAAAGACCGAAAAAATTGTCTTCACACGAAAATACACAAATAATAAAATATTCACACCCTTAAAGCTTCTGGAACACCGCACATTCCCGTCACCATCGGTCAAATACCTCGGTGTTCACCTCGACTCCCGATTATCTTTCAACCCGCACATCTCGCATGCTGTGAAAAAGCCAACATCGTCATTCGCTCATTATATCCACTACTAAACAAAAACAGTTCACTCACATCCAAGAATAAAAAGCTCATTTATACAACAATTATTCGCCCATACTCACATACGCAGCTCCAGTATGCTGCTTCGCCTCCAAGACAGCACTTAAACCGCTACAACGACTCCAGAACACGTCTTATTAATGACGCAAGCAGATATGAACGGATCGTAGATTTACACAATACTACAGAAATATCATACATACACGATCATATCATTCAAATATCACAAATTTTTTACAAAATACAAATACAACATAACACGAAACATGATATACCTACGAGCACATAACACACCGCACAAACTTAAACACAGACTGCCCTGTCGGACCCTTCCCCTATTCACTGAAGGCTTTCCACCTTAGTATCGGAAACACCTAGCATCCTACCCTCTACACCCCAATAAACAAATTAAAAATCTTAATATCACCTCACCTCATTGTAAATATCATCCACAGACTGTACATACCATCTTAGTAGATAGCGAGTAAGTTGATAAGTATAATTAATTAGATTAATTAGTTTATTTTCTTATTTTCCTATGTTACTCGTCATAGTCTAAGTAGTCAATAAGTTTCTCATTATATTCATAATTATTTTAAGACCTAGGTTAAGACAAATATAAATCGGGGGGTAAGGCACTGGTCAGGAAACCCCGTACTAACATAGATTTAAGCACTTCACTAACACTGTAGTACATAAGCAGCATACCTTGTTCATGCAATGTCTCATGTGTGCCTGTGGAATATGTATGTAGCTGTATGTATAGTAATAACAAGCAGAAATAAACAAAAATTACTAAAGAAAAGAAAGAAAGGACCAACGAATATGCCCGCTTTAATTTTTTCCCTTGGCAGTTTTGGGAAATGCTGTGACAAAATATTTTATATGTTTTATATGCAACGGCGACACCTCATAACATATCTTCCACTTGTACAGATTGTAGTTAAGCAGTTGAAGAAGTACTTTCATGGTCTTATAAGTTTCTTTGATATTTGTGGAATGTCCCACCGGAATTGATGGTTCCTTAGCTGCTGTCGATAAAAAGGCGCCACTCGTTCGTATCATGTTAATTGGTTTAACCGTTATCAAGATTTATGCCAGTATATGAAGAATGAGCAATGTATCTCGAAAACTATTCTTTGGAAAAATAAATTACTGTCATTTTCGTTTTCCCTGACCCCAAATTAGTCTAAAAAAAACACTTTTTCTTTTAGGTACACGCCATGAATCAAAAATTTGTAAACTAGTGTTATAGGTGAACATTGCAATAAATAAGCGTGTGCAGAACATAGCGTCAGCAATTGCATGAGCTGCAAATAAAACCCCTTATTATAATGAATATAATTTTAATAATCGTCACTTTCCAATGTAATGACTATTTTTTATTTCATTAGTTCCGAAATAAGTATTTTGTATTCATTGATATATTCAATAATGAATGCAGTATGGATAAATATAGAGCAGAATTTTTTTCAAGCTGGGGCGAAATATTGCCACGGTTTTTTTCTATATTTACCGCCATATATTGTAAGACTGGAAGTAGATAGCGCCATGTATCGATGTATAACGACAGGTAGGCGGGTGTGTAATTAAGTTTTAACAGAATAATTATGACCAAGTTGTGCACGAGCAAGAACAAAGAGAGTCGTTTGGAGATCGTCAATCTGACCTGACGTGGTGCAGTTTTGTATTTTAGTTGTTAGACGAGTGAGTGAGTGGTAGTGCTGTGAGAGAGGAAAAGTGTAGTGTGGTAACTCAGAGGGTTACTCTGAATTGTCGTCAACTATTAGTACCGGACGAGTAACCTCTGTGTACTCCGAGTCGGAGGATTTCCGTGAGCCACCTACCCACACCTCGCCACACTGTATTTCGTTTGGGAACTAACCCGCTGGAGGCTGGAGGACTACCGCCAGGCGAAATACCCGCTCCCGCCGTGGAGGATTTGGTGAACCACACCCTAACCACCAGCTCACCACCTGCAGCTAGGTAACTTTCTTTGTTCTCCACCACGTTACGGGTTAACTAGTGACAACCTGCGTGTATTGTCGACTCGTTCCATCTCGCCCTTCCGGGCGTGGTCCGCTCAGAAGACGATTGAGTCATTTCGACCATCTTCGACTACCCACCGATTACGACACCCCCCCCCTTTCTTAACGTGTTTATTTCAATTAGTGCCGTTAGTGTACCGACAATCATCACGCTGTGATGACCCCTCATACTCAGCTGTGACACTTAAATTGTATTTCGAACATTACCTTTGTAGTTCTACTAACGCTTGTTTTTTTGTTAATTTATAAATTTAACTTAATCTCTTTAATTATAATCAACTTACTTGTTCTGATATTATTGTTAAAATATCCTCCCTCTATCGAGTGTACCACCGCGCAGTGTTAGCGTGGATGTGTCAAGTCACTTAGCCCACCTGCACCTTTTTATATTTTTCAGTACTGACACACGCCAGGCTACCACTGACTGTGGCCCACACTCTTTTACTAGTTTATAAGATTAATCTTAGTATTTTTTTACTCATTTTTCGTTATATTATTACTTGTTTACATATTGTTCTGGTGTACCCTTGGCACGGACAGTTTGGGAACGCTACGTAATCATTTCTTTACGCGCCGACAGGACCGGGTAAGCCCGCCTGCATCTTATCAAGTTTTCATTTACAAACCTTACCCGGACTGTCTTTGTCAACGGCCCGCGCCCATTTATTTTGTTATTATCTGGTGTCAGATCTAAGAGATATACGTATCTATTTTCTCCAGTCCTGTGGCACAATATATGCTCCGAAAATTTAACTCCAATACGCTTTTGATTAATTTTATGAACGTTCGAGTGACGATTTACATGCCTAACATTTACACATCCCGTGAAGATACTTTCCGATACTTTTACGCCGTCCAAAGTATCGTGGCGCTCACCACGAGCTCCCGTTACCTATCCCACGCCGTACGCCAGTTCGTACCCTCGCCGACACCGACTAGCCGGCCACCGTTTACCACCCCAGCTCCCCGGAGAAAGGTGGGTGATAATATAAAATTATTTAAACCCCACAACGAAATGGGTGGCCAAATGCCCCCGCCCCTTGCATTATGCTGTGGGCGCCCTTGAACACAGGCGTACCACCGATACAATACAATATATCTGGATATTTTTCTCCCATCCCGCCTACGTACAGGATGTGGAAAGTTTCATTTAAATATTTTTGTACGTTTTGAGTGAAATTCGCAAGAGATTTTGTTTATGTTTGTTTGTTTGACCTAGAATTTTACTCTTTGCTTGAGAATGACCAATTATCATATGGTCGGAACGTGGCATATCAGGTTATCATCTTTATGATTAAGTTATGAAATAAACAGTTCACAACACCTAGCACTATAGTAATTTATTCCAACCATTTTGGGTTCAATATTTTTCTTTCTCAATATTTTATTGTTGATAATTTCGGTTGAAAAAATATTTTAATAAGCTATAATCGACAAAATTTCGGTTAAAAAATATTTTAATAACTTTTAATCGACAAAATTATTTTTATACCGTTTTAGCAGGACTTTTAAATCTTCCAGTCCGGTATTGTTTTTTCGATTTTTTTGTGAGTCATAGAAAGAAACAAGAGTATTGTCGTTGGTGATGGTTGTCACAGTAATTTTTATTGTGTCATCTTTTATCTGTTTTGTTGAGAATTCAATTTTTATCAATAAATGTATGCCTTGAAGGTTTTCTTGATAGTTACATTTTTCAAATAAATTGATCGAATTTTTCCTGTACTTGATGATTGTTACTTAGGTTTGGTTCGTCATTTACCAGGAGTTGGTAACATTGTGAGTGGTTAAATCACGTTGATACTTTTTGGCAATGTTCTTTATCACCTCTGTGGAGGTTCTTTTTTGGCTGAGAATAATTTTTATCATCGGTTAATTGGTTTTTCTGGATCTTGGTTTTGTGATAACATGTTGACTTTTAATATATAATGCTGTATATCGCAAGAATTCTCTCGAAAGAGAGGGCCCTGAATATTAAACGTTTATAAATATTGATATATGTATATTTTTATGTGTTTATATATTTTTTAAGTTTTATATTGTTCACTAAGTAAACTAAATTCTATGCCGATAATTACGTACTTGAATAGAAGTTCTAACCTTAACAATTTTAAATCAGAATGATACTCGTCAAATAAACGGCTGCGCCATCTCACTGGGTCATTTAGGATAGAACTAAAAAAAAAACAATTTTTCCACAAGAAAACCAAAAAGAGTAAAATTGAGCGAATTAATACATCAGAAGAAGAAGATTCAGAAAATGAGATACAAACCAAATATGTATTGAACTATGAATCACATTCTCCTATTTGTCACGATTGATCTAATATCTTTATACGCATTTCAATTATCATAGTTGGAAGGTGATTCGTCACAATTTAGTAAAGTTGTAAAATATTCGTTCCCTCTGAGTCAGGGGTATCCAAACTTTTTGTGCAAAGGGCCAGATTGGGAATTAAATAAATTTGCGGCGGGCCACGTGAATATGTGAATTAAAAAATCTCATTATGACTAAGGCAGCAGTGAATTTGATCTTTTACAGTTAATTACAGATACACCAATACTAAACAACATGGCTGAATTATACATAAATAGAAAATTATGTCTATTGCTTATAAGCAATGACTGCAAATGATCATTCGATAAATTTGCTCTGTACTTTGATTTCAGATACTTCATCCTGGAAAAAGTTTGTTTGTACATTTAGGTAGTTCCAAATATAGAAATAAATTTACAAGCAAATTGCTTTAAATTTGGAAATTCTTTTGCATCAAAAAATTGGTAAAAATCCTTTTTTATCGAATACGATTTTTGCATTTTTATCAATTTTCGCTATACATTTTTGAAAATCAAATCTTTGCGGGCTGGATAAAATCACCTGCCGGGCCGGGTCTGGCCCGCGGGCCGTAGTTTGGACACCCCTGTTCTGAGGGCTAGGAGTAAATGACGAGAAGTACTTGTTCAAGGTGTCAGCAGAACTTTAATCGGATAAATGACATTTGAAAACTTCTCTAATTTTAATTATCATTAAAATTTTATACCAAAGTCTCATATCATTGATGAAACCATTGTCAATAGAATAATACGATAAATTGTTTATTATGAAAGTACATTACTGCAGATAAAATGCTAAAAATATATTAACTATTACATAAAAGTTTAAAATTATTTTTCATACGTCATCATTACGGAACACCGAATACATTATCTGTGATGCAAGCAATATATTTCCAAGAATATCTTTATATTTTTGATTATAAATAAAACATAATTACTGGACAAGGACAATGATGAACTGCAGATATCTTTAAAAATGAATAACAGTATTTACACATTGGACAATAAACTATAATTTTTCAGTTTCGACAGATATTTTTTTGCAATGAATTCCATTGTTTTATTTTAAAATTGCGGCTCAACAAGTAAACACCCAATTATTGAGCAGAAAAACATAATCAATAAAAACGAATTTATAATCATTAATCAGATAATTTAAACTAACTAATACTTAAGGTAATAATATGATAACATACTGTAAAAATTACATAAATGTAGATAAAGATAATGAAACTATGTCTGAAATATGTCACGCAGGCTTTGAGACACATGATACGACTAGCATGTATATTGTATTGGAGATTGAGACGACACATCGAGAGGAGGGAAGGTAGAAAGTATTGGGCAGCCTGGAGTGAAAGGATGAAACATTAATGTTCAGGACACTAAGGGATAAGGAATCAGGAACTCGGTTCTGAAGGAGTTTATGGAAATGGAGGAAATCTGAGTGGGAGGATATGAGTTCATGAGCTAGTAGTAGAAGGAGTTTTCGTCTAGTAAGGTCTGTTCGATTAGTTCAAAAACTTGTTATTATTATAAGACAAAATATTATTTTATTTTTGTCATATAATGTACTAATGACGATATACCGGATTTTGATATATATATATATATATATATATATATATATATATATATATATATATATAATATTCATTTTATAAAACTGATTTAAATTTCTTTAAGCGGAATGTGGTTCAGTCAGTAACCTTTCAAATATCAGCATATTGCGATATGTGTGTGTTTTATTATGAAATATTTTTGGTATTCCAATTTTTTTGTCTTCAATTCTTGAGATAATTGTGATAAACATTTGTTGTTGTTATTTTTAATTAATTATAGAGATGAAACACCCATTATCGAGAATCGTTAATATGACTAATAAGTTTGTTAATACTGTATTTAAATATAAATTAAACTGAATTTCACAACAGATGAGGGTATATTGGTCTGCTATGCATGGTAATACATGTTAGATATCAGTCAGTGGGCGACAGTCAGTCATGATGAAAGCAGTACAAAAGTTGTGGTTTATATATGTAATATTGTGCACAAGTCGCATAGTGCATAGTGCTACGATTAGGGGAAAATTTGGATATTTAGAAGAAGAACAACGTGATGTATACGTGTTAGAATATATAAATGCGAACAGTTTCCGTGATAATTTTGGCGAAGAATTAACTCTACGCACGCTAGTAAATCAGAACAGTCTACCTACACTAACTAATAAATCTGACATTTATAGCATATTTGAAAATTAAAAATATATTTTTGGAAACTCTGCCGGTTTTCATAAATGTATCCAGATTGAAAGAAATTTTCATTATCGGAAATGAAATAAAAACGTTGCCAGCAAATGCATTTAATATGTATACATTTGGGGAATAGCCAGATACACACCATATCAAACAGAGCATTTAATAATGACCTAACTTTATTGGATCTTCGCTGTAACAGACTAAGATTGTTTTCATACACCTGGTTTCAGAATCCTGGACTACTAGAAGAAGTGGATCTTTCTGGAAATCGGATCGAATATTTACAAGAGGGTGCGTTTGTACGTATGACACGCTTTAGAAATTTAGCATTAACACAAAATCGTATTTCTAGAACCGGTAGTGCCGCTTTCCGCTCTAATTACGGGTTCTTTGATCTCAGCTTCAACAATATATCTGTGTTATCCACTAATATGTTTACTGGTGGACGGACAACCTTTCAATCTTTCTATATTGTTTATAATCAGCTGAATTTTTTATCTCCAAATCTACTACGGAAACTTGAGGTAGAAGAAATGTCGATCGATGGTAACCCATGGCAGTGTCCTTGTTTGCGGAACATTGAAAAGTGGATGCGAGAGAATCATGTGTCGCGATATTCTGTTGAGGACTCTACTGACAACGAACCAGTATGTGCAGTGGCTCGCACATTGAGTGATGTATGTGTATCGGCTGTGAGCAGTGAATTACAACAGGTATATGTGAAGGAAATATCACCTCTACATGGCTGTTTAGCAAGACCGTGCGGAGATTGCTATAGCGTCTATATAAACTACAAGAAAATAGAATAATATTCTAATAATTATGTTAATATTAAATTACTAGGCTCAATTCATGGGCATCGTGTGTTCTTATTAATAATATTTATTCCTACCAATAATTTTACGTTCATTCAATATACTTTCGATCATACACATCCATTTATTCCTTAGCTTCAGTATCACCCAAATATATATTTTTAGTTAATCTTTCATTTGACATTTGACATTTGCAGTTGACTTGAAGCTACCCTATTTACAAAATTCATTCATTTCACATTCTTCCTACAGCATCAAATTGTTTCAGCTTGTTTCAACTGCGACTGTTACTTGTCCCACTTTATCTGATCTACGCCCACGTGCATGATGTCCAATTTTATATTTTCACATTTCTTGAGGGAAATTCTCAAAATATTTTACATTGATGTGTTACTTATATTAGGTAAATATTTTTGTGTAGTATGAAATTTCTTTATAATTTTATTGATTCTTGAGGTCTTCAGAATTGTTATTTTTCTTGATAATGAATATATATATATATATATATATATATATATATATATATATATATATATATATATATATATATATATATAAATTTCCATCGTCCGGCCTTCATTACTCGCTCATCAATGACTGTTTATCTGCCTCTCATGCACACTAATGCCTTACTTATATCGCCTATAGTTAATGCATGTTGTCTCTTCAGCTCTATGCAGTCTCACTTAGACATTTTTAATCAGATACGATTTGTTAATAAGATAAAATCATATATTTACTCAGATCGTTCAATCTCTACTTAGCCACACCTACCTTGTTTACATTACTACTCATGCACTCACTGACTGTGCTTATAAGATAATTTTCTGTTACTTTCTCTAATGTACGTTATGTGTGTAAATTGTTCCTGTCCTGTAAATAAATAAATAAATATAATATACAGTATGACCTCTTTAATCCGAACATGCGATAATTCGAACCTTCAGTAATCTGAACAACGGCAATTCGCAACTATATTTCGAACAACTTCTGTTTAATCCGAACAATAAAGTAATTCCCGCTACATAAATGTGCAATACTGAACTGATAAACCATATTTCTGGAGATGTAATATAAGACAAGAAGCTTTTGAACAGGCCGTCGAACGAGAAGAATCATGGGAATCCATAAACGATATGGATATTTTGCAACATGTTCATAATGAATCTAGCTCGGAAGGAGAAGTGAAAGTGATACCACGACGTATAAAGCACACAGAGGCAGTCAGAAGTTTCGAAACGTGTTTGTGTTGGGCTGAGGAAAATACTGAATCGGAACACCACATTATGATTCTATCCAAAATGGAAAAATAAAATAAGCTAAAATGACAGAAAAAGCGAATATTAAACAGAACCAAAATCACTGAATTTTTTTCAGCTTCTTAGATTTACTTCTTACTGTTTTAGATTTTCATATGTATGTACTTCATTTCATAAGTCATAATATTAGAGGAATCTACTAAGGCCTAAAAATGTCTATTCAGAGGTCGCGATAGGCGCGACTGGGCGCGACTAAGCTAGTAGACTCCTAACTTGCCAATTGCTTGTTTAAATATGGCTGCCGCGTTCGTACGTAATTTGCGAAATGTGCGAAGACTGAGAGAAATTAGAAATTTACAGAATGTAGTAAGAAAAAATTATCGCGACCACGCAGATCCGTATATAGTTTATACGGATAACGAATTTAAGCGGCTATATAGCGTAAATAAGACTACCGCAAAATATATAATGGAGCTGATTCGACCTGCGCTTGAACCAAAGCGATTTTATTATGCTAAAGGCATGTACCAAGAAGATAACAGTTAGAATATATACTTTAATTTGAATTGCCACAAAAATATCCCGCCAAAAATAATTTATCCCCCCCCCCCCATTATGTCTGATTGAATGCGAATAGTGCTACTTGTCAAGCAGCAAGGTAAACCAGCAACAATGGAAAGATAAGTGGTTTATTAGAATTTTTATGAATATTATATTAATAATAGTTAATTGTTAGTCGTCAACTAATGCCAAGTTCAAAAATAGTGCCGTTGGTTAGGATTTAAGTGATGCATGTTACTGTATTACATCCTATATTATTATAACCTAAGTTATCAGTGATTATTGTTATCAGTTTATTATTGGGAGATGGAGGCTATCCATGCAGACATTTTCTGTTAACACCTGTATCAGACCCTCAAACTACACCGGAACGTAGGTACAATACTTCCCATACTTGCACACGCAATGTTCAGACCTTCAGATCAGCCTAAATATATCGTTGGACACAGCTAAAGCTACCATAGCAGTTATATATATACATACACATATATCGTTTATTAATATCACTTTCGCAAAGAACGGCCCGGACGTATCCAACTACATTAAAAAATTTTCGGTTATAGTAATCACGACATCGGTTTATGTTTATTTTTTTCTTAGAAATGTTTTTGTCACGAGCAATTTTCAAAGCAACAATACAATAAAGTAGTTTTTACAAAGAACTTTATGGAAATTTGATTGTCTAGTTTATTATATTATACCCGGCTGGTTGGCAGTAAACACAAATAAACTCGGACAATGCGTTTGTATAGTCTTACCTAAGTTTTGCGACAAGGTGTGCAGCAGAGGTCATTACACATATGAAATTTTTATTAATAATTTGCTCCGCGAACATTAGAGACAAAGAAATTGAATAATTTTTAAAATTTGAATTTCTCTTTGCTAATAACACACATATACATATTATAAATGTACAAAATAATTACATATATGTATGTACTACATACATTTCTACACATTCTCAAATTTAAATGTAAAAATGTTATATTTATTTTATTTTTTTTAGTTAATTTCATTCTTTATTTACTGTTACATATGTATTTTAAATTAATTAATAATATTTTGTGTTTATGTTTTTTTCGGATATTGTTATCAATCGGTTATTGTTATCAAAAAATTCGAGTCCCGATGTGATCACATTAAGGCTGATTTACACATAGCATGCCGTGCCCCTGCCGTGCTCATGCCGTTCCCCTGCCGGTCAAAGTCATGAGCATTTACACATGTACTGCCGTGCCGTAGTCATTCTGTCACAGTCTTGAACGTGATTCAACATGATTTCTAGTTCCGATGACGAAATAATTATTATTGGTGGTGGGTTAATTTTACTGGAAGAGCAAAAAAAGCGGAAAAGAAAATATTGGGTGCATAATATATTCCGAGCACGAGAAGAGGAAGGTGAATTTCACACAATTTTCAACCGATTAAAAAGTGATAACCAAAAATTTTTTAAATATTGACACACAAGTTTAAACTTGTATATATTTTGACAGTTCAACAACTACACATGACTTCAAGAAACTTCGTGATATTTCGAGTAGATCGGAATCGGCCGAATCCACTGTCACAGCATGACCACGGCATACTAGGCATTTACACATACACTGCCGGGCGCCTGCCGTTCCCCTGCCGTGCCGTTTGAAATATCTTTCGGAGCAACCACGACTGCCACGGCCGTGGCAGGGCATGCGCCCGGCATGGTATGTGTAAATGGAAAATGACCGTCCCATAGAAATTAAATACAATTGGCAATTTAGCAACCGCTGGCGACACGGCACGGCATGAGCACGGCAGGGGCACGGCATGCTATGTGTAAATCAGCCTTTAAGCGGCGTGCACTGTATATACCGGGTGTCCCAAGAAATCTGGGACATAGGGAATTAACATGTAAAATTGAAAAAGTTGCGATTACTTCTGTATTATATATTTTAGAGCTCTGAAATTTGGTACAGGTGTAGGGATAGGTTATTCGCATTGACTGGTATTAATTAAAATGATATGAATGCCAACATTTCTAATAAAAAAGCTTTTAAAAACTAATAATTAAAAGATGTAGCTTATATAACATTTTTGCAAAAATTTGTTTATGGCGCTGCTAGCACAACGGTAAGAAGCTTATTTGGTAATTTAAATAATTTATAAATGTTATGGTTCGAGTCTCCAATACACTTTAGAATTTTTTTTAAATTATAAAATAATTTACATAGAATTTCGTTTATTTAAAAAATAATTATTTTATTTATACACACAAAAGGCCTATAATAAATATTCAAATAAGCTCCAATTTTATGCGAGACAAAAACCTAGTCTATCATAAAAATTAATTCTCACATTTTTAAACTGTCTAATATTTATTTTACACATTCCTGAATTATAGCATTTTTCAAATCAATTGTATTTAGGAATGTATACCTATAAATAACTGATTTTAAATGTAGGTTAGGTTAGACATTTTTATTTGTATAAATAAAATAATAAATGCAATAAAATAAAATTATTTACAAATTTAAAAAGAAGTATATAGAAGATTCGAACCATAACATTTATAAATTATTTAAATTACCAAAAAAGCAACTTATCGTTGTGCTAGCAACGCTATAAATAATATTTGCAAAAATGATATTTAAGGTACATCTTTTAATTATTATTTTTTAAAAGCATTTTTATTAGAAATGTGAGCATTAATATCATTTTAATTAATACCAATCAATGCGAATAACTTCTCCCTACACCTGTACCAAATTTCAGAGCTCCAAAATATATAATACAGAAGTAATCGCAACTTTTTCAATTTTACATGTTAATTCCCTATGTCCCAGATTTCTTGGGACACCCGGTATATATATATATATATATATATATATATATATATATATATATATATATATATATATATTATGACGCATATTTATGCTCGCCGAACTTGTAGCAACCACCGGGTTAACAACCGCATGTTGGTTTCCTGTTCAGTTCCGCAAGATACGTTTGTTCTGGTAAGATCGGGTATAATTAGGTGAAGAAAACAAGAGTTTTGGGAGATTCGTGTCCCAGCAGTGGCAAGAGAAGGTCGGGTTTGTTTTGAATTGTTTGAGAGTCGCGGAATCGCGGATGTGAATACGTGGTGAACCAGTAGCCTTGTTAGAGTGTCGTTCCTGTTCTTTCGTGTGGTGTAGTGGTGGCCCTGAATGCTAAAGGGTTAGTGATCCACCGAAAGTTACGTATCTCTGCTTCGAGGAGTTTTGTCGCGCTCACAAGGTGTAGTGTCGAGCCGTTTAGTGCTTTCGTGTGAAAGACCACGTGCGTTACGGACGTCATCCCGTTAAGGGAGTTTTGGTCTACTGTCCACCCACATCCACGTTTGCCATCTCCGACGTGACCCATGACTGTCGTCGATCGTGTCCATCCCCATTCAACGTATGGCGTAATACAGATGAGTACCTGTCCGTTTTGGTTTTTTTAGTTCGTGAGTTACTCACTGTGTTCGCGCATAGCGCAGTGCAGTTAGTGCGCCGTTTTACCGGCCAGTGTCGCCGTAATTTGGTGCGTTCCGACATTATTCAGCACGTTACCATACGTTACTACTCGTGCCCGTCTTGACAACTTGCCAACTGTACGCCTATGGCACAGTTCGGACACGAGTCCGGCGTTGTGTTCTTTGCTTTGTAATTTTGTTGTAATATTTGCTCCATATGTGAAAGATCGTTAACTTCAATTTGTATAGTATAACTTAGAATCATTTAACATTCATTTAACCTGTAAATTTAGCTTCATTTCAATAACACAACAGAATTTATCCATCGTTGATTACTCAAATCACGATTTTTAATTTAACTGATTCTTATTAGTTGTATAAGAATCATCTCGACACGCCCCCTCATATAGAATTAAGTTCTTACAATTGTATCAGTCTCTTTAACCTATGTTAATTACACCGTCATTCTGATTTAATGTTTTGTTCTAATTCTTTATTTGCGAAGTAGATTCATCTCTCCTACGTCGGTTACTCTGCGTACACCCGAATTGAATTACTGTTTAACTTCCTGAAGAAAAAAATTCATAAAAATCCGTTGAGTTGTTTAAGAGATCTAAGTGGAATAAAAGATCTCGTACGAGCGAGCGAGAGGGCGGACGAGCAATATACATACGGACATATGTTGTAATAGTCATTTGATCCAGGAGGGTCTGTCCGGGATTTCTGTGCAAATATTTTTGAAACAGGAAGATGCTGCAGACATCGTTCCGAACACTATATCTCTTCGACAGGAGGTCGATGTGCTAAAAAAGTCGAAAGATCCAAGTTATGTAAATATAATTTAGTAATTCCTCTTTATCAAGATAGCTATTAGGTATGGTAGTATAGTCTATTGCACGATCATATACCAGACTTATTGATTTGTAATAATTAACCGAACCGTTAACAAACAGGAAGTTTAGCCTCACCAAGGAGCTAACTGATATGATCTGTACATCCTAATGCACTGGTGATCAACTAATTTCTATTATACTATTTACTACAAAATGCCAATATACAACGCATATAATTCCCAGGGTTTAATAACATTTTTACTACAGCAATTGCAATGCGAGTGCTGATGTATGCCACGCGATAATGTTGAATGCGACACTGAATAATTGGTTATTGTTAAAATATCTACGATATGTTGAACTACAATGCAATGAGGTACCAACACATGCCCAATCAACATTACTAACTACTAAATCGGATGTTCCGCAAGGCTCCGTCCGTGGACCTCTTCTTTTCCTCGTCTACATAAACGATCTTCCAAACTACATAACAAGACCAAAATCGGTGATGTACGCTGACGGTGCATACTTCCTAAAATCAACCAACATAACAACACTCAGGGAAACTGTCTAAAATACTCTATGTGATATTGAAGAATGGAGTGTTTCCAACAATTTAAAATTAAACATATCCAAAACCCAACACACTGTGAACTCGTTAGGAAGAACGGAAGCAGATGACGTCCTACCTCCTGTCTTGCAGTATCAAGTGCCTAGGTATTGAAATTGATAAAACCTTATCCTGAAGCGATAATATTGACAATCTCCAACAAGGACTTTGAAAATTATGCTATTTACTAAAACAATTAATTACCATATCAAATATTTCGGATGCCTATTTTAAATCTATCTTGAACTATTGTATTGTCTTGGGGGGATCTTCTGTTCATTGTCATTGTCTTTTCCTACTTCAAAAAAGAGCAACACGAATACTATCTCTCGTCAGTTCGAGAACATCTTGCAAGTCCCTATTTGCCAAACATAAAATTTTAACAATTTATAGTATGTACATACTTAAAATATTAAATTTTGTGCACTGCAACAAGAACAAATTTGACTTCAGCACTCTCAGTAGCAAAGATTTCAGAACAACAAGACCAACCAATTCTATGATCACAATACACGTCACAATACTACTGCTTTTGAACAGGGCACGCTTTATATGTGTTGTAAAATGTACAACTTCATTCCCCTCAAATTCAAAAATCTGAATAGATATAAGTTCAAAAAGGTATTCAATAATTTTCTCAAAGACCACACTTTATATAGTATCGGTGAATTTTATGAACTGAATTTGAATTAAGTTTTACTCTAATGCTTCTCTCTTAATGTTTATCTTTAGACAAATTTTTATACAAGTGTCTAATCTACAATTTTTCCAACACATGTATAACATGTTTTCTAGGAAATAAATTATTATTATTATTATTAAAAATGTAAATATTGCCATTTGTAGAGTACTTAAATTAAATATTATATTGTTATTTCCGAAGTTCACCGTCAATGTTACTTCTTAATAATACTTAACATTATTACCGACTTATGATTGGTACAAGGTATCTTTCTTCCGAAGAGTGTAAATAGCAGGGATGGGAAGTCATTAAAAACAATTTCCTACTCCCGACTCCGACTCTTTTCATTAACAAAAAATACTGAATTAACATACATATTTATTTTTAATTACAAACAAATTTAATCGACAGTAACACAAAACAAACTACAGCTCCCCAAGTGTCAGAAATCGTATTGCTATAATTGATATTGTTCATATCGAGTACAGGCGGGTAAAAAGTGTTCGGTGGAAAATGGAGTTTTGTGTGAAAATCAAAAACAAAGTTATAAACCGCATTATTTGTTCAATAAAACGTTGTAGAATAGTTTCGTTAGTCTATCTTTTGATGTATGTATATAAAATGCCATTGCTGTTATTATTTACGTTCTTTAAAACATTTCAGTCTGGAAGTAGGAAGTCGATAACTCTTTTCGACTCCCGACTCGGAATTCCATTTGACTAAAAACCATCGACTATTCGACTCCCGACTCCGATTCACCATCACTGGGAAGTGGCGTATGTTTACATTTTAAATATATTCTAAATATTGACAACTCACGAGAAACAAGACGTATAAATATAAACATAGTAAATAAACAAAAACATTCGCACAATAAGGAAGAAACATTTTACCTTCTATATTAAAAATTAAGTTACAAATGCATCTTAGTATTATTTCTTTGAAAATTGAAAACATTTAAGTTCATATGACAAAACCATTATATTAAGGATTCAATTTAACCTTGACTAAAAAATTGGTGCAATTTAACTATAATAAAACATGGCTTCATGTCTATATTTTTCATTTCTATCCATTGCACATACGAACCAACAGCGCTACAAATCTTATAATACGTATAATGTCATTAATGTCGACACAATCAATCTGCAGTACGCCCATTGCTAAAAGGCGGACTGTGTCAATTTTTTCCACGCACATTTCCGGTTCGCTATAAAGGTACAAATTGAATTGGTACTCTATATTAAATGTCAACGGAGCGGTTAACAGCGCTTCGATGATGGCGTTGTACCCTTGGCGGTTTACATCGGGACAAAATTCTTCATGCATTTGGTACAATGATTCAGGACGAATCATATATTAAGATTTTTAGCTCATCGACCTCTTGTGTTCGGTACGATATCTGTAGCATCTTCCGATTTCAAAAATTTTTGCACAGAAATCCAGGCCAGACCCTGCATCACGAAATGACTGTTACTGACTATTGTATTCAAAATTTTCTTACATATGCAGGCAATGGAACAATATTTTTCCATATTTTTTATTTTGAAAAATTATGTAAGACCATTGGAGAAAAAAATATTATTTAATTAAAAATTGAATAAAAGAAGATCAATGCATTTATAGTCGGCTTAGTTTGCTTTGCTTTTGTCAAAAGAAGAAAATGTATTCACACTTGTTTTAAATTTGTTGTTTTATTTGCGACCTAGGCACCTAGGATTTTAAAGGGTATGTAGATAAATAATAATTTGTGATATATTCAGACTTGCACATACGTCGATGAGCTGCAGGTATGGATGTCTGTATCCATTCATAGTTTTCTTGTCTTCATTGACCAAGCTGCATTTTCACGCGCTGCTAAAAAAATAGACGTCTAATTTATTGGTGCCGGCACTGTCGACTGGTTCCTAGCTCTGCACTAGCGTGTAAACGCGTAATTTTTATTATGTTTCATAACTTTGGCTAAACTAAAGTTCACCAAAAGTATGTTTGTTTGAGTTTAGTTTTCAACTTTGTTCAATGTTATAAATTCTCGTATATATCACGATGTCCCAAAATTGTAGAACCCGCTTAATATCATGCTCTCGGTTCCAGAAAAAACTGTGATATTAACCGAAACCCGCTTAATATACAAATTCGTGACATTAACCGAAAACTCGCTTATTATGATTATTCATGATAATAACCGGAAATTTATTTAACAAGAAAATCTTCTATTAATTAGAAAAAAAGCAATATCTATAAGTTTTGCATATAAAATTATTTGAACCTTTTCTCCAACGTTAATTGATGTGTTTTGATGGAATTATTTTTAAATAGTGTGCTTTGCTATATTTTCTAATTCATGCAAGCCATTACAATTACTTTAATCTCAAAAATAACAAAAAATACTCCTAAAATTTGCCTTAGTCACATTTCGCACAAAATTATTTTTATAGTACTATATCGAATATATTACCAAAGGCATACAAATAAAAAAAAACATTGTATGTTGTATAACCCGATGATATTAATCGAGTTCAAAGTGTCAAAAACAAAATATATTCATTATAATGAGCGGGAACTGGAAATTAAGCAAGGTGACATTAACAGAGTAATAGTACATTATACACCAAGGGAGAGAAACCACTTATTTTTCCTGAGGTGTAGTTTGAAGCCCTCTGGCTACAAATACATAGAGGGAAAAATGGTGGTCTCTCCCGAGGTGTATATACTATTTTTTCCACGTTCGGGAGTAGAAACACTTAATTTCATAAATAATGAATTATAATAAATCGGAGCGAAATTGCAATATTTAGAAGCCTTTGGAAATGTTTCCATGCAACGCGTACCATGACAACAGACATTTATTTACAAAAACCTTTGTTATAATAAAAACTCCCTTCCGAAAAGTGTTTTCGTTCCTAGGGAGTAAATGCTTCATTTCTGTCCCGCGTTTGACGCCATAGAAACCGACTTCTACTCCCGGACGTGTAAAAAAATGTATTACTTTAATAGTGTTTAGCAATTGGATTTTAAGTTTTTGTGATAATGAGCGGGTCGTGATATCAACCGAAGAGGTATTAAACGGGTTCGTCTGTATACAATATGTATATTTTTTTATTATTATTATTTAGTACAACAAATAATAAAAACATAGGCCCGTATGCTCATCTCGCTTTTATAGCACTTTTCTACAGTACTGCTGTCAAACGCGCTTTTTTGTTTCATATGCACACCTCAGTTTTTCGCCGCTTTTATCAAAACAACTGTTTACGCAACTACGATACGGCTGAACGTTAGCTGTCAAACCTGTGCATCGTCAACGACCAATCAGATACAACTACTAGTTTTAAATCTATTCAAATTCAAATCTTTGTGCTGCAAGGATATGGACGGTAAATACCAGTTTGTACATTTCTTTTCTAAAGAAAATAATAAACCGGAACGCAATGCAGCTAATACAAAGTAAATAATGCAATTATTTTGTAATTTTTTTTAATTAAGCTCTCTACATCAACACATGCATGTATTATATCGTTTATTTATTATATTTATTCCATATTATTTGCCAAAAAAACCTGTCAAAACCAGCGTTAATGCACTTATGAAAGTGGGTTATACCACTTTTATACTCACGCCTTCATAATCTGACCAAATAACCTAGCCTAGCTTCTCTTGATACATCCATATTTCTAGAAAATATTCCCAAAGCACCTAACAATTTTTGTCCTGAAACTACTGTTCCTCCAATTTCGGCATTAATCTTTCGACAACATGCTTACCATGTACACAAATTACTTTGTTCACCCAACACATAACAAAATAAAATGTTTCAACAAAATATGCGATGTTAATTTGAATACAATGTTACAACCTATTCATATTTACAGCGCAAGCAAAAGATGCATTAATTGGAGCAAGGAATATTTGATTTCAATCATTAGCATTAAACTATATCAAGTTACCAAAAACATACGAAAACAATCATATAAAAAAGCAATACAAAACATGTACAATGTAAGCATAGGAATAGTGTAAATAAAAAGTTCCCTTTGAATTATTAAAGGTAGTTTCATAAATAATTTATTATTTCCATCGATGAACGATGCGCTGGCTTATTCACAATCGAATCACGGCCAGTGATGCTACCTGCTGGTGAAAATATTTCGTACACGCGAGGCCTCCGAGATGTTTTGAACGTTTACGTTAATGTTCGTTAAAAGGTAACATGTGAATCATTGGTAATAATCTCACATGGGATGTTAATTACATTTAAGAGGGAATGTGTGTGAAGAATTGCGATACATAATTAATTACGGCTTATAAACATCCGTTTTAATCAACAAGATATTACACACACACGCACACGCATGCGCACACACACGCACACGCAAATATCACCGGTTTCCGTTTACAGACAACAATTTCAATATTTGAACACCGTTCCCCGTTAGAGAACAGTGGAAATTTTGGAAACCCAGATGTGTATTTCGGAAATAGACCAGTCTGCGTGTGTTTCAATAATATAGCGCCAGTGTCTATCCGTCTGCTTGCCCGCCGGCCGCGGCTATTTGACAAGCGAATGCATTCATGTATTCGCTCGGATCCACAATGTTAGGCGATGACGCCATCATGCGTCACACTGTGTGCTAAGAAACACACCATACTAATGTGACATGATGTCGCACTGTGAAACCAAAGCTCGGATATTCGCTACCAAGTTCCATCTCCTCACCGAAGCCATTCTATTAGCACGACAGCAACCAGCAGCACAGACAAGTAATACGGTTGGCCAATAGACCAGACGTCGTCATATTTTTACGAAAATTTCTGTGCGATCCCTTTTTTTCTGCCCTGAAGACGGATGCGAATAATGAATTCACTGGTTTCATTGATGTAGGTGAGAAATTGTGATTAACACTGATGTCCGATTGACAAATGACGTTGATGGTTCGTACATTCATTTGTTGCAAAATGCTTGCAAAAGGGAGTACAGTTTCGCAGACAGTGTGCAGTTCAATTATTTTATATATCTTCTGTTGATAGCCGTCCTGGATTACTGCTATAGCAAAACTAGTGCGTAGATAAGTAGCCATTTTATTTATTAAAGTTTTCCGAGAAGTTGTTACATTGGTTTTAAATTAAAATCCTGCCACCAGCCGACAAAGTATTTCATGTGTAAACAATAGACGACTCGTAAAAGTAGATCACATTGTATAGGGTTTTTATAATATTAATTAATTTTGCTCCTGTTGGATTTAGTTTAATTATGAGAGAAGATGGATTTTAATTAATTTAATTATTAATATCGTCTAAAAGGTTTAGAATTGCGTGTTTAGTTTCGACTTCGCGAACCACAAATTCCTTCTGAACAAATACATATTTAGAAAGTTTATGCTTACGTCTAGATTTACTGTTCGCTCATTGTTTGTTAAAATCAATGATCTTTCTTTAGCCAATACTTAACGTACTTCTGTTCAACGGCGGAACAGTAAATGGTAGTGGAAACAATATGCTTGTTTTCAGAAACTTTTTCGTTTTTCGTCTAATGAACATCTGTATAGAATCTTTACAAGCGGTTAGTATTTTGTGCTTAATTTTTTTAATATCTGCTTATAAGCAGGGACCCGGAACGAAATGTTTTTCGTTCCGGGTCCGTTTCTGTTCCTTACACTCAATTTTGTTCCGTTCTTTTTTTGTTTCTGTTCTTTAAAAATTACGTTTTCGTTGAACGAAATAAAAATACCGGTTTTTCGTTTCGTTCATGAAGGGTGATAGGGAGAAGGAACAAATACTCACTAAAGCGCATGAGATATAGGGCATCCAAAAAACCGGTAAATTTTCAAAACCGGTTTTCGGTTTTTTAATAGAAAGAAACCGGTTAACCGGTTTTTTTAGATAATAATAATTGAAATAAAAAATTCAATCAAACACTAAATCAAAGCATATATTAATAGCGAAACATGAATATTTATTTTTTCAAAAAATGACAGTAATTCACAGTATAATAACAATAAATAAAACAAAAATCACAAGTAAAGAAAAGTTATAATTAATTATTGGTTGTTTTTTAAAAACCAATATTTCAAAAATACTAAAGCGTTTAATGTTTCATATTTAAGTGAACTTCTTAATTTTGTACAAAAATTGTTCGCCACCGAGAAAACCCTTTCACTTTCCGTGGAAGTTGGAGGAATTGAAGCAAGAGCATTAAATAAATGTTCCAAATATTTTGTTTTACACCCCGTTGTTTCAAGTACATTTATTTCTTTTTGCATTTTTGAAACTATGTCTTCTTCTATATTTTCTTTAAACATTGATGATTATACCATGTCAAACACGCTTAACACGACATAGGTTAAAAGGTTTTTTGCTGACAAATCAAAACTTTTAAGCAAATATTTCTCTTAACATACTTCGAGAATACTAACATACATAATATTAAATACATGTAACAAAAATTCATTACGTACCTTTTTTATTGTAATATATAATGGCAAAACATACACTGATATTCTGATAAAGCTGCCTAGAAAACACAGCAGAAAATCAATATTGATATTATTTGCTGCACACACAGACTAGGAAGTTAATATTGATATAGTTTGTAAAGAATTTTTTTAATGTATACTGATAAAATTATTCATCTTTTTTTCGATCAAATCAACCAATTTGCAAATAAACAATAAAATTTTCATTAAAAAACCGAAAAACCGATAATAAAAAAACCGGTTTTCGATTTTTGTAAATTTTGCGAAAAACCGGTTTTCCGGTTTCGGTTAGAACCGGTTTGGATGCCCTAATGAGATATCGCTCAAATGCGCAACCTCTCCACCAGTGTTTCTCTTTGCATACACACACAGCGGAGCACAAATAGTACCTGTATATAATTAAAATTAGAAAATATAGAGTATAGTAAAATAAAATAATGAGCTGTGTAATACGCTAAGGCAAAATTGCGCGCGCGATTACGAATTTTAACAAAATATAATTTAAAATATTATTTTGACAATTACACATTGATTTTTTTATTTTTGTTGAGAAATTATTACCTTGTGTACCTACTTTCATGTAAACTACTGTGAATAAAATAATTAAATATTAAAATCCGAAATAAAATAAATCTTTTTAAACGGTCTTTATAAATGTCAAATAACTATCAACTACATATCTAACTATACTTTTATCTATTGTATCAGTCTACAAGTACGTTGGTATGCTGTTTGGCGCTATATATAATATTATGTGAGGAACGATATAGTAACGGTTATAACCGGTTTTTATTTTTGCAAAATTTCGTTTCTGCTCAAAATCAAGATTTTTAAAATTCGTTCCGTTTTCAATTCTGTTCCTCAAAAATATTTCGTTATTTCGTTTTATCGTTTCCGTTTTCGTTTCGTTCCGGGTCCCTGCTTATAAGTTCTTTTTCAAATTGGTACATAAAAGTGATACAATTTATAAATGTTTAGAGACGTATTTCTACATGTACATAGAAGACAAAACACATTCCGTTATATATCATAAAGATGTTGATTCATGAAAAAATTCGTTCAAATTAGTTTATAAAATACATTTTTACACGTCCGGGAGTAGAAGTCGGTTTCTATGGCGTCAAAATCGGGACAGAAATAAAGCATTTACACCCCCATTTAATACCATCTATTACATATGCCTAGATTGGTCTCGCTACGGACATAACATGCTGGGATTTCAAAGCATTTGAATATATATATATATATATATATATATATATATATATATATATATATATATATATATATTTGTTAGCTAATGAGATGTGTATGAATGGTTGTATTTGTGGGAGATATAATAATAACGTAATATTATGTATTGGTTAATCAGATTTATTACAGTAACGTCGAATTAAAGACGTTGTGCAATTGCACTCGGTAGGTAAGCAGCAGTATCAGCCTAGACGGCTGTGTGAATGGACGTACTGCGGGTAAGCAATAGTGTCAGCCAGGAGGGCTGTGAGAATTGACATACTGTTGACAATGTGTGAGTTTCAGGTGAAGGAGATCGGTGGGTCTGGGTAGCGCCAGATCCATCGCAACGATCGGTGTGTCTTTGGCATCTTCTGTGTGATTTGTAAGCCCAATTGCTGCCGCAACAATCGGTGAGACTGGAGAGCGCCAGCCCATCGCAACGATCGGCTGGTGGCATAGTTCTTAGTGAGTTGTAAGTCCAGTGCAGCCGCAACGATCGGCTGGTGGCATAGTTCTTAGTGAGTTGTAAGTCCATTCCAGCCGCAACGCTGGTGGCATAGTTCTTAGTGAGTTGTCCATTCCAGCCACCGTAAAAGCAACGGCAGGTGTGGCATCTTCTGTGTGATTTGTAAGTCCAATGCTGCCGCAACGCTGGTGGCATAGTTCTTAGTGAGTTGTAAGTCCATTCCAGCCACCGTAAAAGCAACGGCAGGTATGGCATCTTCTGTGTGATTTGTAAGTCCAATGCTGCCGCAACAATCGGTGTGAACTGGGACGCCAGGTAGACCACCGCAACGATCGGTGTGAACTGGGACGCCAGGTAGATCACCGCAACGGGCATGGCGGTGTTAAGATCCGTCCATGTCGGCCGGGCTGAGTTCCCGAAGACCACGAGAGTGCTATTTGTCTGTTTCAGGTAATCAGCGAAAGAGAGCATACGGCGAGCATTCAGAGAGAGCGAGCGAAAGAGAGAGAAATAACTCTAGTTGGTCAGCAGGAGGAGAGCTAGGTCCCGGGAGGGACCATGTACTACTACACATAATGATGAACCGCGAGACGCCCATGGCGGCCCATGGGGACGGAGCGGACGGTTAGTAAGCACAGGTGGAGATACGAGCGAAATGGGAGAATCGTCAATATCCGAGCGGTGTTGGTCAAAGAGTAACGAGGAAATTTGGTATTGGTAGATTATTGGTATTATAGGGTGTAGTCTATAGGTATTAGTACGTGCCTATATTAATATATATTATACGTATGACTGAGCGAGTGAATGACACATCTCAAAAAGGTAGCTTCGTAACAATATATATATATATATATATATATATATATATATATATATATATATATATATATATATATATAATATATATATATATATATATATATATATATATATATATATATATATATATATATATGTAATATTTATTTAGCTATTGCTACATTTGATCTGACGATTTGGAAAGTGTTGTGCATGTTAGTAGTACATGTACGTTCCATGCAAATTATATTTCATATTTTGAGTTAATATTTCGATTAAGGTTAAATCTCCCGTTATCCTAACGTATTGTATCCTAGCGTACGGCCGTTTTTCCACGTATACATCTGTTCGGAAAGAACCATAGAGGCCAAGGAGCTGAAGAAGAGAAATCATTTAAGCGTTCCGGGAAATTAGAGATCCTTGTATCTACGGTCCGGACAAACAGACGTCTCTTTACGGGAATACAAGAACCCACCGTGGCCTCTATTGTGGAGAACAAAAGAAGATTTATTTTTTATACGACTTAGAATTAGATAGGATTTATCTCTGTTGCTTAGCGCCCTTATGTGTATCCTATTTCTCTTATGTATGGGACGGATTTAGTCTGATCAGATTCATACCACCTACCCTCACTCTTACAACGGTTTTAAAATTTTTTACTGGTGGTAGATATTCATATTTAGTTAGCGTACTTGGATGAGTTTATGGTTAAGATGATTTTTTTCTAAAACCAACTATAGCTACTGGCATGCAAAATTCTGAATTAGCTTTTAGATATTCATGTTTAAATATTAGCTTTTAGATATTCATGTTTAAATATTAGCTTTTAGATATTCATGTTTAAATATAATGCTTATTATACATGAACATGTATAGTTGGGATAATGAATAATTGAATTTTATATGCACAAGCTAGCTAATCTAGAACCACAGACAATTACATTTAAATATAGCGCAGTTTTAAAGAGATAACAGCAATTATAAGAGAAACAGTTACTTCTAAAACATCTGCGTTGCATCTTGTGTTTAACCTATTTCATTCTGAATATATTGTACTTCTTATTCCAACCACGTGCGCTCCATTTCTGTGAATATATTTCGTGCTATAAATTTCGATTCAACGATATATCAAAGAAAATATATTTTTCAAGACAATCTTTTATGTTTTTCAAGACAATCTTATATGTTTTTTCTCGATAAAGGAGTGTAAATGTTGAGATTGATGGGCCCGATACTTTCTTTTTTGTGTTCACGGCCCTCTGTTCGGGTACATAAAAATATGTAGACCATATCTGATTATCTATGAAGCACTAAAATGTTGTAAACCATCGTCGGAGCCATATTTATAGATAAATATGATAAATAACGCGCGGAAGGTTGCATTTGTATTGCAGTGTTACGAGATATTACATCAGATGAAATTTAAGGTGCAATTCATATTTAGAAAACGATGGTCAATTATCAGTAACGAACCAGGAAGTTTAAAAGCCCCAGTAAATCGGCTTTAAATATAATTTTATCGATTAAGTGTTCAAATTTATTAAAACATGTACAGTATGACCTTTTTAATCCGAAATAATAATTGCACGGGTTGATCCGAATGATCGAAATATTCGGATTATCGAACAAAAATAGAAAATACAAATTTTCCTAATTGCACAAGCAAACAAAAATCAACTATTTTGTGACATGGATAATACAAGGCGTATTCTCTGTAAAATTACACTAGAAAGCAGAAAATAGCCTCGGATTTTCTCTATCACCCATACATTTTTTAATACGAAGTTATGTGTGTAATACTGAAATATATTAATATCGGTAGGTTCTAAATGTTACACATTTTTCAAAATGTTGCTGCGGATGTTTTACGGCGATAATTTGACGCTGCGGCATCCTGGATTAATGTCGAGCAGAAATCAGCAAGCAAACTAGGACTCCATTTGCTTTGGTATCGCTTTTCCATGGTTGCAATGTCCTAGTGGAACCGTTCCCCATGTTCGTCGTTTACGGCACCCAAATTTTCCGCAACGAAATCGAGATGAGCATCCAGAAAGTGAATTTTTAATGACATGTTACATTCCATATCTCTGTAGGCTCCAAATAATTCAGTTACAAGACCTTCGTAATTTTCTGCTTTGACATTTTCAAGAAAATTGCTGCCTGTTTTAAGAGTTCACCATGCTCTTAGCTCAACTTCCGTCAGCATATTGTCAAATTCGCCATCTTTCATAACTTCTCATATTTCTGGTCCCACAAATATGTCCTCGTTAATTTTTGCCTTACTAACTCAGTTTTAGATACAAGAACTTTCTACCGTTCCGATCTAGTGCTTTAGCAAAATTTTTCATTAAGCCCAATTTAATATGCAGTGGTGGTAGAAATACGTTTTTAGGATCAACCTGTGGTTCGTCGGTAATATTTTTTAGATCTGGAGTTAGTACTTGACGTAGTAGCCATTCTTTCTGTATATAGTGACGATCTCGTACACGGCTGTTCCATTCACACAGGAAACAGCAGTATTTCGTGTACCCCAGCAGCTGTCCAAGAAGAAACGCTATCACTTTTAGGTCTCCATAGATTGACCACTCATAGTCTTTCAACCTGATGTGTTCTAGGAGATATCACATATTCTCGTACGATTCCTTCATATGAACGGCATGAGCTATAGGAGCAGATGGGTGTTTATTGCCATTGTGAAGCAAAACTGCTAAGTTTCGAAGGATCAATGAATAGGCGCCAATTGCTTGGTTCATGTTTCTGTCCTAATGCATCAAATAGGTTGTCAACATTCGTGCGATATACCATAGTCCCTTCTTGAGTGAAATAATGTGTAAGCCCTTTTTGACGTTTTCGGAAGTCACTTATATGTACGTCACCTTCGAGGAGATTCCATTATTTAAATCTGGATGTTAGGAGTTCTGACTGTGATTTTGATAGTTTTAAATCCTGAACTAAATCATTCAGTTCAGCCTGTGAAATCAAATGTGGTTCTATTGAACATTGTGGTACTTGAAAGTCCGGATCATTGTCGATTTCCTGTGCGAATTGCGTATTATCTGGTTATTCTTCGTCCAAACTCCACGATTCTGGTGGTTTTCGGATAGGAAGTTCTTCACAATGTTCGACAGGCCGTAAAGCTGATGGTAAATTGAGATACTGCCGAGTATACTTGGCCCTGTATGTTACTGAGGCAAAAGTAACAATCTGTGGCATGACTCTCCGTTTTCTCCACACCATTGGTACTGCAAACCGAATTTTAAGTTTTGTACTATTCAACAATGTTACACAAGTCTTACAACATATGTGAGGAGCCCATTGACTTATCTTGATCTCCTACTTTAACTCCGAAATAAAGTTCGTACGCTCTTCATACAAGTTGCGCGAAAGTACGATTTTGGGATTTAAAAGATTTTTTCCCCCATACATAATAAAAACTGTTGACATTATTTACACACTTCCTAGGCACTGTACTTAATTGTTAATTCACAGTCAATCACAGTACAGTAATAAACATAAATTAAGAATGTAGAACACGAGCAGGTTAGTAACTTCAACGCTGGTAAATGCCTGCTAAGGCTGCGTTCGAATTGGAGAATTTAATGCACTAATATACCACGTGACTGGTTGTATACACTAAATGACGTTAGGATTTTAGAAATAAACATTAGGATTTATGTTTCTTTCCACTAGAATTTTGTTATTTGCTTAAAAAACCGTATGGTCGAAACGTCGCATATCTATTATTATCTTTATGATTAAATTTTGAAATAAACAGTTCACAACACCTTGAACTATAGTTATTTATTCCAATCATTTTGGATTCAATATTTCTCCTTCTCAAGATCTACAATTGACTAAAGAAAATCTACAATAAAATAATAAAAAACAAAAAATAAAAAATACATGTACCTATTACATAATATTATGGATATGTGTAATGGGAAGGTACATATAAAAAGTTATTTATTGCAGAAGCGAAAAAAATTAACTAATGTTGGATGTTCAGGTTAATTTGTACTAATTTTTGTATCAAATCATGTAACACGAGTAAACTACAATATTCTACTAGCAAACACGGTCACACATTCTCCTTTACCGAGACATCAAGTATTTAATTTTTTTGTTTTAAATTCAAGTATTTTCGTTTACGTGCCATCTAGATTCATATTTAGTGAGTTCCCCCAGAGAAATATCGCAAATACCATAGTTTACTGTATCGGGGTTTACAGCTATTCACTATATCGGGACGCAATGATAAAATTTAAGTGTTCACTCTATCTGGTAGTTCATTTAATCGAGAGTTAACTAAATTGCGACTCTACTGTATATATATATATATATATATATATATATATATATATATATATATATATATATATATATATATATATATATATATATGATGTGACAAAGTCTTTTTTTTGGAAAAAGACTATTGTTCACAGAGCATTGACCGTTAGCGCACCAATTAATGCGGTCCGTTCTCGCGCTCCGGACGAACCCAGACATTACTCAGCCGCACTGACTAGTCGCATACAGGGTTGAAACATGCGCGTATCTCCGGGGTATAAATAGCCCACCGAAATGCATGATAGGCAGTTAGTGTTCTGCTCTCCGACCGCCGCTACATCCGAACCGTTTGGTAAGAAAGTTTTTCCGTATCTTAATTCATCGTACCGCCTGGTACGACAGTGTATATTGTGTATTATTGAGTGTTGCTTCTGCACAGTTGCAGAAGTAACCATATTGTGTTCTGTTGCTTGACACTGCGCAATAGTCCTGTTGTCAAGTTATCGATAACTTGTCTGGTACCGCCACACTGCGCAATAGTCCTGTTGTGGTCTCAGCCATCTGTTGCTTGACACTGCGCAATAGTCCTGTTGTCAAGTTATCAGTAACTTGTCTGGTACCGCCACACTGCGCAATAGTCCTGTTGTGGTCTCTGCCATCTGTTGCTTGACACTGCGCAATAGTCCTGTTGTCAAGTTATCAGTAACCGGTCTGGTACCGCCACACTGCGCAATAGTCCTGTTGTGGTCTCTGCTATCTGTTGCTTGACACTGCGCAATAGTCCTGTTGTCAAGTTATCAGTAACCGACCTGGTACCGAAACCCGAGTATTGTATTTCATGTTCATGTATGATAAATGCCGATTTATTAATTGATTGTATTTCTTGTTTAATGTATCATAGATGCTGGTTTACTAATTGATTGTATTCAAATGTCACATGTGTAATAATTGATTGAATTGCAATAAGGTGTATTGTTTATATGCGTGATTATTAAAATCACTGACTACCATAGCTACGTAACGTAGTGCTCGTCACTACCTAATACATTGAATATACTGTGTTATCTTATTTCCGCTACCCTGATCTCCATTGAACTATCCTGGCATTAAAACCGATTGGCGCCCGAGCAATCCGACACCCGCGATACAAGGGAGCGTCACAAATTGGCGCCCGAGCAGGGACCTTTAGATAAACAGTATGCCAGGCAGTCTTCCGGACAACACGCGGACCCCAACGACACCACCGTTGTTGGCAACCGCAACTTTCCGCACTCCGCAAGCACCAGCCAGGACCGGCTGGGTGTACGAACTGCCGCGACCGGCGCTCGAACGAGAGCTCAATAGGTTTGGTCTGAGCACAAGTGGAGGTGTGCACGAACTACGACGCCGTTTCATTAATCTGACTCAGCACATACTAGAAGACGATGCAGCAGACGCGACCTTCAACGCTAGCACCCCAGCCGCACCACCATCAACACCTTTCATACCACCGCCAGCAGAATATTATTATGCAACCCCGACACTACGGACTCCGGTACACGTATGTGAGACCGTGCGCAAATGGAACATCCACTTCGATGGTAAAACCGATCCAGTCGCCTTCTTGGAACGAGTAGAAGAACTGAAAGCTAGTTACCATCTGACGGGGGAACAGTTGCTACCAGAGTGGCTACCAGAGTGGCTACGAGGCACGACCTTGCTCTGGTACCGGAATTATTGCGAAACCTGGCAACAGTGGACGGACTTCGTGACAGATTTTCGCACGTTCTTTTTACCACCTGACTACCAGTTGCACCTAGAAGAAGATATTAGTCGACGGAAGCAGAAAGCCGGGGAGAAAGGCCGCGACTACATGGTAGACATACAGACACTGATCCGCAGACATGGCCGCATGTCCCCTGAACAGGCCTTGCATCGCATATATACTAACATGCTACCCGAATACAGGCAACACATCAGACGAAAAGATGTCGCGGATATTCGCACGCTGAGTCTAGAGATCGCGGAGTACGAAGAACTGCAGAAGGACCTCGTCAAAGCCAACCCCGCCCGGCTAGCCAGTGTGCACACACAAGCGACACCAAAACCAACTAGCAGAACATACGATCCGAGAAAGGCGTGCTGGAGATGTGGGCAAGAAGGACATTGGCGTGGCCGGTGCACCGCAACACCGATCAAATTCTGTTCCCGGTGTGGAACCCAAGGAGTCATGTCTCGAGACTGCACGTGTGCTGCAAAGTCGGGAAACGACCCCTCGGCTGGTCAGTAAAGGAGGGAGATCAGCCGAAACTCCGCACTAACACTCCGCCTGCCCACAATGCCATCTCATCACTAAATGCAGACCCCATCCCGGACGGGCGAATTTTTATCAAAGCCACCATCGGCAATTGGACTGGCTCCGCACTTATCGACACTGGTGCCATGTGTTCATACGTGGACGAAGAACTGTTTGAAGCACTCCGCACCCAACGTGTCCAGTACCGACCCGCCCGCTTCACGCAAGCAAGAATGGCGAACGGCATCACCACGGACATACAGGAGGAATGTACCGTGGGATGCCTGATTGGGGATATTTGGAGACGAATGACTTTCATGTGCCTACCCACGCTCAACAACCGCGTGCTGTTGGGCATGGATACCATTTGCGCGTATGGGATGACAATCAACGCCAGGGATCAGCACGTCACTTGTCATCCAACAGTCACGCCCACGCACACTTGCAGTGTACGTCCAACACCACCAAGCCCGGTCACTAAAGAACTAGAGATGAGTGACTTTCTAGCTAGTGAACTCGCTAACTTCCAGCAAATGAAAGGGGGCACGCAGCTAGTAGCTCACCATATACGACTAACCGACCCAACACCCATCAAACAACGCTATCAGCCCCGCAATCCGAAAATGCAAGCAGTGATTGATGAGGAAGTCGGTGGTAATTGTACGCAAGAAGGACTGTAAGCCGCGATTCTGTGTTGACTTCAGACGGCTCAACGCAGTAACCGAAAAAGACGCCTATCCACTACCCTACATAACCGCAATCTTGGACCGCCTGAGGAAAGCTCGATACTTTTCTACAATCGACTTGAAACAAGGGTACTGGCAAGTCCCACTGTCACCAGAAAGTCGTCCACTGACCGCCTTCACAGTACCAGGTCGGGGTTTGTACCAGTTCCGAGTCATGCCGTTTGGACTGCACGCGGCACCAGCCACCTTCCAACGGCTACTAGACGAGGTTATCGGACCGGAGATGGAACCACACGCGTTTGCGTATTTGGACGACATCGTCGTGATAAGTTCGACTCTCTCCGAACACATGGAGCATCTGAAGGAGGTATTCCGCCGATTGCGGAAAGCGAACCTGCAAATCAATCCGGATAAATCTCAATTTGCTCAAAGTTCCATCCAGTACCTAGGGCACGTGATCACGGCAGATGGAATAAAAACGGACCCCGCGAAAGTCGCGGCCATCATTGAAATTCCGGCACCAACCCGAGTGCGCCAACTGCGGCAGTTTCTCGGAGCAGCGTCATGGTATAGGCGCTTTGTGGCGGGCTTCGCTAAGCTTGTAGCCCCCTTGACCAAGCTGTTGAGGAAAGCACAGCCATGGAAGTGGGAGGACGCCCAGCAAGAAGCATTTGACAAGTTAAAAGCGGCATTAACTAGCGCACCGGTGCTCACCTGCCCCGACTTCAGCCAACCCTTCGAACTGCAAACGGACGCTTCCAATTACGGCTTGGGAGCCGCTCTCGTCCAACGAACTGGAAACAAAACCGGCGTAGTAGCTTACGCAAGTCGCGCTCTATCGGATTCCGAACGTAACTACTCCGTCACCGAGAAGGAGTGCTTGGCCGTGGTCTGGGCTGTGCAGAAAATGCGACCATATCTTGAAGGATACCACTTCACCGTAATCACCGATCACCAGGCACTACACTGGCTACACTCCATTGAAAACCCGTCCGGTCGGCTTGCACGGTGGGCGTTATTCTTGCAGCAATTTAACTGTACCATTCAGTACCGGAAGGGAACAATGAACCAGGTCGCGGATGCGCTGTCCCGACAGCCACTTCCGTACACAGAAGATGCAGACTGCCCGGAACTCAACATGGCTGGAAATCCACTTCCATGGTATGAGAGAATGTTTGCAGCGGTACAGGAACGACCCCAGGATCACCCTGATTACCGCATTAGCAATGGACGTCTGTTTCGACGCTTCTGGGACCCCACGGACATCACTGAACCGAATATATATATATATATATATATATATATATATATATATATAACCGCAGGACGGAGTAGGGGTAGGGTATGGTAGGGTATGGTAGGGCATGGTAGGGTATGGTAGGGTATGGTAGGGTATGGTAGGGTAGGGTAGGGTATGGTAGAGTATGGTAGGGTATGGTAGGGTATGGAAGGGTATGGTAGGGTATGGTAGGGTAGGGTATGGTAGGGTATGGTAGGGTATGGTACGGTATAGTAGGGTATAGTAGGGTATGGTAGGGTATGGTAGGGTATGGTAGCGTATGGTAGGGTATGGTAGGGTATGTTAGGGTATGGTAGGGTATGGTAGGGTATGGTAGGGTATGGTAGAGTATGGTAGAGTATGGTAGGGTATGGTAGAGTATGGGAGGGTATGGTAGGGTATGGTAGGGTATGGTAGGGTATGGTAAGGTATGGTAGGGTATGGTAGGGTATGGTAGGGTATGGTAGGGTATGGTAGGGTATGGTAGGGTATGGTAGGGTATGGTAGGGTATGGTAGGGTATGGTAGGGTAGGGTATGGTAGGGTATGGTAGGGTAATGTAGGGTATGGTAGGGTATGGTAGGGTATGGTAGGGTATGGTAGGGTAGAGTAGGGTATGGTAGGGTATGGTAGGGTATGGTAGGGTATGGTAGGGTATGGTAGGGTATGGTAGGGTATGGTAGGGTATGGAAGGGTATGGTAGGGTATGGTAGGGTAGGGTATGGTAGGGTATGGCAGGGTATGGTATGGTAGGGTAGGGTAGGGTATGGTAGGGTATGGTACGGTATAGGGTATAGTAGGGTATGGTAGGGTATGGTAGGGTATGGTAGGGTATGGTAGGGTATGGTAGGGTATGGTAGGGTATGGTAGGGTATGGTAGGGTATGGTAGGGTATGGTAGGGTATGGTAGGGTATGGTAGGGTATGGTAGGGTATGGTAGGGTATGGTAGGGTATGGTAGGGTATGGTAGGGTATGGTAGGGTATGGTAGGGTATGGTAGGGTATGGTAGGGTATGGTAGGGTATGGTAGGGGATGGCAAAGTATGATAGGGTATGGCAGGGTATATTATTAGGTACCATAGTAGCTGCCATACCCTGCCATACCCTCCCTACCTTACCATATCCTATCATAACCTACCATACCCAACCGTACCCTAGCATACCCTGGCAAACCCTACCATACTCTACCCCTACCCAGTCCTGCGGTTTTTTCTATGTACGGTTTTTTCCGTGTGCGGTTTTATGCATGTGCGGTTTTTTCCATGTGCGGTTTTTTCCATGTGCGGTTTTTTCCATGTGCGGTTTTTTCCGTGTGCGGTTTTTTCCGTGTGCGGTTTTTTCGTGTGCGGTTTTATACATGTGCGGTATTTTCGTGTGCGGTTTTTTCATGTGCGGTTTTTTCGTGTACGGTTTTTTCACCGAATCATATATATATATATATATATATATATATATATATATATATATATATATATATATATATATATATATATATACAGGGTGTAGAGAAAGTAATGCAACAAGGCTATATTTTTGTTATTATTGAATTCAGAGAAAAAATTTTCAGACAAAAGTTACATGATAAAAAGTACTTTATATTTCTGTGGCCTTGAAATTCTCTTAAGCCATTACGCGCATGCGTTACGCTGTGCAACTTTAATTTTTTAAATGGCAACATACCATTTTGACTAAATTTTTGGAATCAGAAAGACCTTATTTTAAGTATTTTTAAGCTGTATTTCAACATTTTGAATTTAATTTCTGCCGTTATAAAACATGCAAAATTAATTCTGTTTTCTGCATTTAATGTAGAATTTTATGCTCTACAACATTTATTTGAAGCTTTTTTCTCTAAAATAATTAGGGAAGCAGGAAATTATAAAAATATGATTTTACATGTTAAAGTCCTATGTTCCGGTGTCGCGGTCACCACCCTGTATATTCATTTAAATGTAGAAAAAATTTAAATTTCACCTGGGGGTGGGGTATTTATGTACCCTAAGGGAGAAAATCGCCCGAGTACCCTTTTGAATTCAACACTGTATAATACAATTTTAAACAAACAATATTCAAGTCATGTGATCGTGTGAAGCCATTCAGAATACTGCAGGAAAAATACTAAAACTGTACTAACTATTACAGAAAATTACACAATGATTTTCCATATGTTATCATTACGGAATGCGTAGTAGTTGACCCGTAGTTCACACATCGCATATTATCTACAATGCCAGCAATATATTTTCTTATCTTTATATTTTATTTTTTAGTAATAAATAAAATAAAATTACTGGACAATAATTAAGTATTGCAAATATACTTAAAAACAAATAACAGTATTTACTCGACAATGAACCAAGCAATTTAACGCAATAAATTACAATATAAACTCAGAATAAACGTTAAAAATATATAAATAGTTATCTTAATAATAGAAAATCCCAGTAAAACTTGAATGACAGCGTTAGAATGTAAAAACTTTTTACAAATTAAATCAAAACTTAAAACATGTGGAACCGGCATGTTGTAGCAGCAATGCTAGTGGTACAACAGTGAGCGGGCGAGAGGATGAGCAAAACACATACAGACATTATATTGTTATAATCATTTTGTGATCTAGGGGGCCTGTCCGGGACTTCTGGCGCAATTTTGTTTTAAATCGGATGATGCTACAGAAATCATAATAAACACTAGGAGATCGATGAGCTATAAATAAGAATGCTATGTAAATTAATAAATGCTCCTATAACACCTTTTCACCAGATGCATAGTTTTTGCCTAATGTAATACAGTTTTAAACAAACAATATTCAAGTCATTGATCGTGTGATGTTAGGTTGAAAGTCATTATCAAGGACAACTACAAATCAACAAAATTAAATAGAATAAACTACAGTATCAACTCAGAATAAACGTTAAAAATATATAAATACTAACCTTAATAATAGAAGATAACAGTAAAACTAGAATGAAAACGTCAGAAGGCACACGTTTTTTTACAAATTAAATGAAAACTTAAAATATGTGAAAACAGCATGTTGTAGCAACATGGCTACATCGTCAAGACAAAGAAACAATTTGAAAACCAATTCAACACACAGCACCCTGAGTTCAAACCCAACGTGTCCAATACAAGCGCGTAATCTGTAATACGGTTAGTAAAATCAGACAACTGACTATATTTGCCGGCGGAAAACATCGAAACAATCGACCTACAGAGCATACTATTCGTTGAATCGTTGCAATATTCGAAAAAGATTTTACTCCTCACGGTAATAGGTCCCCATTAAGACATCAAAATAAAGAAGTAAAGAGAATATCGTTGCCTTATGTGCTAATGTTACAAAGATGCAAATTTATCAGTTCCACATTGTTCGCATGAATTGGGAATTTCACAACAACCTAGCATGTTTTGCGAAAAGACTGTGTTGACCCAATAACTAATCCACCAGACAATCGTAGTTTGCTGATTGGGCATTAGAACGACTTGAAATTGATCTTAATTTTGGTAAAAACATCATCTTTTCGGGTGAAGCTCATTTTTTTTAATGTAACGTGATCGTATCTTCCCAAAAAAAAAAAAAAAAAATTCGTATTTTGTCTCATATTCATGAGTTAATTGTCATAAGTATTTTATGTTGTTGTGTATAATTAATTATAGAGATGAGCCACATATCTATAATAAATTGCCTGTTTTGTCAATACTGTATTCAAATATAAATTAAACTGAATTGCCCAACAGATAAGAGTACATTAGTCTACTATGCGCGATAATACATGTTAGATATCATTCAGTAGGCAGCAGTCAGTCATGATGAAACCAGTACACAAGTTGTGGTTTATACATGTAATATTGTACGTAAGTCACATAGTGCATAGTGCGACGATTAAGGGAAAATTTGGATATATAGAAGAAGAACAACGTGACGTTTACGTGTCAGAATATATAAATGCGAACAGTTTCCGTGATAATCTTGGCGAAGATTTAACTCTACACACGCTAGTAAATCAGAACAGTCTACCTACACTCACTTTAAGAAATCTTTCATTTATAGTATATTTGCAAATAAAAAATATATTTCTGGAAACTATACCGGTTTTTAGCTCATCGACCTCCTGTCGAAGAGCTATAGTGTTCGGTACGATGTCTGTAGCATCTTCCGATTTCAAAAATTTTTGCACAGAAATCCCGGACAGACCCCCTGGACCACGAAATGACTATTACAACATATGTCCGTATGTATGTCGCTCGTCCGCTCGCTCGCTCGCTCGCTCGCTCGTACGAGATTTTTTTGTTCCACCCAGATCTCCTAAACTACCCAACGGATTTTTATGAATTTTTTTCTGCAGATACTTGTTATGGTCTAGTTGTGCAAGGTATATTTTATTTTTCAAAATTTTCCTTCGCACTTGAGAAAAAAAATATTTTGCAACTTTTTTTCAGTTTTTATTTTTTTTCTCCTTTATTTTTCACTCAATTGTATTCAAAATTTTCTTGCATATGCAGGAAATGGAACAATATTTTTCCATATTTTTTATTTTGAAAAATTATGTAAGACCATTGGAGAAAAAAATATTTTTTAATTAAAAATTGAACAAAAGAAGATCAATGCATTTATAGTCGGCTTAGTTTGCTTTGCTTTTGTCAAGAGAAGAAAATGTATTCACACTTGTTTTAAATTTGTTGTTTTATTTGCGACCTAGGCACCTACGATTTTAAAAGTGAATTTAGATAAATAATAATTTGTGATATATTCAGACTTGCACATACGTCGATGAGCTGCAGGCATGGGTGACTAACCCATTCTTTGAATACTAGTTATAAACGTATCCGGATTAAGAGTAATATTCATTACTGGAAATAAAATAAAAACTGTGCCAACAAATGCATTTAATATTCAAGGTCTGTATCGTATACAGTTGGGGAGCAACCAGATATACACCATGTTAGACAGAGCATTTAATAATGACCTTACAATATTGGATCTTCGCTGTAACAAATTGAGATCATTTTCATACACCTGGTTTCAGAATCCTGGACTACTAGAGGAAGTGGCTCTTTCTGGAAACCGGATCGAATATTTACAAGAACGAGCGTTTGAACGTATGACTGGTTTAAGAAACCTAATATTAACTCATAATCGTATTTCTAGAATCGATAGTGCTGCTTTCCGCTCTAACTACGAGTTCTTTGATCTCAGTTTCAACAATATATCTGTGTTATCCACAAACATGTTCGCTGCTGGCCGGACAACCTTTCGATCTCTCTACATTGCTTACAATAAACTGAATTTTGTATCTGCAAAACTATTACGGAAATTTAAGACAGAAGAAATGTTAATCGATGGTAATCCATGGCAGTGTCCTTGTTTGCGGAACATTGAAAAGTGGATACGAGAGAATTATGTGTCGCGATATTCTCTGGAGGATATTTCTACAAATGAGCCAGTGTGCGCAGTAGCTCGAACTTTCAGTGAAGTGTGTGTATCGGCTGTGAGCAGTGAATTACAACAGTTATATGCGAAGGAACTATCACCCCTACAAGACTGTTTAGCAAGTCCGTGTGGAGAATGCTATAACAGCCGTATAAAGTACAAGAATATGGAATAACATTGTTTTAATAACGTTTTTATGAAATAATTCGATTAATGTAAGATTTAAACTTGGAACTGTATCCATTTATTATTACCGCATTTATTTTTTTATAAATAGATTTTTATGTACCAAAGGTGTTATGACGATGATTATAGAAGAAGGGCGACGATGTTCCAGCAGGAGGACGTTAGGCCCCAAGGAAGAATGTCGTCCGATTGATATAATCATCTAATAATTCAAAAATTCCCTTTATTATTCATACGCTTAAATGTTACATTATGTACACATGGTTGGCAATTATATTTGATAGTAAACTCCTACATAACTCATTTATTTCAGTGTTCTAGATTTATGCCGTCAGGCGTTTGTATGTTCGCTAATTTTTGCTCGTGTATGTACATATATATTGTGTGTGTTTTTTCAGGAAAAAAATGGGTAAAAACCTGAATTTTGTTAATTTAATTTTCTAATACTAAATTTTGGTTTGCTACTTTGTATTTCAGTGTGCTTGTGTTGTGTGTACATGTGGTATATATATACCGGGTGTCCCAAGAAATCTGGGACATAGGGAATTAACATGTAAAATTGAAAAAGTTGCGATTACTTCTGTATTATACATTTTAGAGCTCTGAAATTTGGTACAGGTGTAGGGATAGGTTATTCGCATTGATTGGTATTAATTAAAATGATATTAATGCTCACATTTCTAATAAAATGCTTTCAAAAAGTAATAATTAAAAGATGTAGCTTATATAACATTTTTGCAAAAAATATTTACGGCGTTGCTAGCACAACGGTAAGAAGCTTATTTGGTAATTTAAATTAATATACAAATGTTATGGTTTGAATCTCCTATATAGGTACTTTTTATATATGTATGGAATGTAGATATAATGTCTATTTTTAGAATATTTAGGGTCAAGTGTGTCAAGTGTTTTGGGATGCCATATGCGTTTGTCTGCCAGGCATGTGTGAGGGTGTTGTGTGCGTTAGTATCATATATTATCTACATTCTTATTTTATTTACAGTATATTTACAATTATTTATAACTTAATTACTAATTTATTTCTGATGCGTATAATGTGATTTTACGTGTGTGTTGTACATTTTACATTGTGTTTATATGTTGTATTTGTCGAGTGTGTATTGGGCTTGTGCTTTCTTTTAATTGTGTATTTAGTGATTTTATTGCTCGTAGCATATCATCTATGTTGACGAATGTGTGCAGCGTGCTAAATTCGCTCATTCGGTCCCTAAATTAATCGAGTGGTTGTTGGAATGTTGTGGGTGGGGGCCAGTGTATGTTGGGGGTAGGGTAGGGTAGGGTATACATAATTAAAAAAAATTTGTGGGTGGGTGGCCTGTGTATGTTGGGGGTAGGTTTGTGTGTTTCGGGTTACTTCTTTGTTGTTCTGGATGTTGCTGTGTTTGTTGTTGTTGCTTCTGCTGGCTGGGGCTGCTGTTTTTGCCTCTGCCGTTGTTGCTATTGTCTTTCGTGCCAGTAATTGTGTTTTGGAGCTGACGCATCTGAATATTGCAATGGTGGGAATTCTGCTACTTGTCTCTGGTACTGTGTTGTATGCTGCGTTCTCTTACGATTATTTCTGCTTGCTTCCATCCATTCCAAGCGTTGAATGTAGGTAGTACATATAGTATCGTTGGCTGCGTACTTGCCATCACAATTGGCACACTTGAGTGTAGTTTGTGTTTCGCAATTTTTTGATACGTATTGTCCCGCGCAGTGCGTGCACCGTACCTTCGCGTGACAGTTGCTCGTTGCGTGCCCCCAGTACTGGTAGTTGTGGCACTGCTTCTTCGTTCGATTTGTAATCTTGTGTGTACTATGTATTTAACTCTATTTTGTAACGTATAGAGTGTGCGGTCATTCTTGGTGATTAGTAGCATTAGAGGTTTGATGTTGTACCTTGTGAATTTCATGCAGTGGCAGTTGATAGCAGTTATATTGTATGTAGTTTTCAGGCATTCTATAACTTCTTCTGATGTCACGTCTTCAGCCCGGCCACGGATCACGAAGGCGTGTGTCTTGTCTGCTTTGTCCGTGTATGTGTGAAATTCTATGCTCTGTTTTTGCAGTGTGTTCATGTATAGTGTGCATTGGTCCCTGTTGTTAATTGTGATGTTAGTTGTGTTAATTTATTTGATAGAAAATATCGATTTAACGGTTTTTCTATTTGTTTTACTAGCGTCTTGTGGTTATTTGTGTATAATGATTGGTGGCGGGGGTTTGTTCTACGTGTTTTCGGATGTTTCGTCAAAGTCCATATTATCGAGTTCTTGTCCGTTCAGCGTTTCGTAGCTGTTGCTGGTTCGAACATTATACTGTGTTTTTGGTTTCATGTTTGAGTCTGTAGGTGTAGATGATAGTGGTTCACGTTGAGTGTTTTTGTTTGTTGTCGCACTTTTAGTATTCGTATTTAGTGTTGGGGCGGGTGTATTGTAACTGGTGTCATTGTCACTATCACTTTGTATTGTTGGGGTTATTTTCTTGCTCTTTGTTCTACTACATTGTACTTTGTCACTTTCACTGTCACTTGGGGTTTTTTCACTATTGCTTTTATTTTTATTTATTTATTCTACACTTTTGAACTTGGTTCTTTTGCGTCTTTTCGGGGGCATGCTATTCCGTTCGCTCTGTTTCGTTCGAGCACACGTGTACTGCGCGGCGCGCCTTGTCTTACCACTTATAACTACCTCTCTATCAGCATAGGGTACGGAACACTGCTAAGGCACGTCTAGTCTCAACAAGGGTTGTGACTCGACTTCTAGTAATACCCGTGGTGCATACAAGACTTTATATTACACTTTCCCACGACCTTCTCGATTTATACCGGTCTGCTAGCTGAACGATATAACAATAGATTTTTTGTGCTGACAGCTCGGCCAAATGTTGAAGTATTGGCGCTAGTTGCAGTAGCTATTTGTCACTGTCAAAAAATGGCAGTTGATATTATAAAAATTTGATTTTATTGAAACCAAAACTGTTGTTTGTTTCTTATCGACTGCAGTTCGGAAACACTTCTTATAATGAAGCATAATTAGAGTAATTCGTTATTAATGTAACACACAAAACTACACTGCAGTTGAAAATGTTGCTGTGAAAACATCTAATAATAATTTTAGTAAAATAAATAATAAAACCTGTAAATATTACCAACGCAAATATTTAACAAATATTTAATATGTTATTGCTCTAAATGCACAGTTTATATATCAATTTTACATGAAGGATTCGTTTATTAAACTGAATCAGAACTGAAATCTGTAATTTGTTGATTAACAACTGTCGAAATCGAATTTGGTTCAAATGTTAGCGGGCTGGAATAGTACACTTTTAATCGAGAAGGTCCCGCACTTTCCTATTATTTTTATCAAAAATAATTTTCCCGTGACAGTGACAATTATTATGAGATATGCGTTGCCAAGGACTTTGATGTTTATTTATTTATTGGTTTATTCTTGAAAATCACGTCGACTGCATTATGTGTTTTTGATAAAAGATATTTTAACCAGAGCAAAAAAAGCTACTGAAGATTTATTACCCACGAAATTGATGGCAGTTTATGGGAAAGTCTTTAAAATATTTGTAGACTGGAAGTTTAAACATAAAGTTAATGATTAGCGGGCCTAAAAGGCATTATGTTTGTTTACGTATTTCGTATCCAACGTGAAAAAAGTTAAAAATAGGCAATACACTTGCCGCAAGTGTATTATTTTTTGTAAGAGTACATACATATATGCATACATACATAACATCACGCCTTTCCCATTACTGGGGTAGCAGCCCCTTTATTCCCTTCAATCACTCAAAAAATTTAATATTATATATTATATAGAAAACTGCCTTTCATTCCTTATTTTCTAACAATTGCTCGCCAAATACGCCAATCCATACATAACTGTCTCGCCTCGTTAATATCCATACACCTTGTCATACATGCTCTCCTATTATTTCTGCCTAAAATTTTAGGTTCACTCAAAATATTTTTATAATCATCTTATAACATCTTCGGTCTATCATTGGGCATTCATTCCACATTTCCTAAGCAACACAGCTTACTTGAAGGCACTCTTTTCACAACATTTTCACTAATTTCACATTCATCATCGGTTCTTCTAGTCACTCCGCACACACCTCTCAAGAATCTCATTTCAACCGCAGTTACTCTTATTTTATTCCGGTTATCCCATACCCAACATTCACATCCATACTTCAACGATGGCACAAGTACACCATTATAAACACATAACCTAGCTTCTCTTGATATATTCACATTTCTGGCAAACATTCAAAAGCGCCCAAAACTGTTCGACCTGCAACTACTCTTCTTTCAATTTCAGCATTCATCCGTCCATCTTTCGAAAACATGCATCCCAGATACATAAATTCATAAACTTGTTCCATTTATGCTAATGTTGCATTCCGTAACTGCATCCTTCTCAAAAACTAAAATCTTACATTTTGAAGCATTCATGATCAAATTCAAACATTTTCCTTTATTACTGACAGTATCAATTATTTTCGCCCATTGTTCCTCAGATTCACCAATAATAACCGCATCATCCTTCTCATAATAAGTAATTAATTATATAAAATTGCATTGAAAATATACTATATCTTATGCAAGGTGTCTATTTTAAACAGGCCAGTACAGGGATCTCAGAAACTATAAGAGATACAAGGTCGGTTAAATTAGACAAAAGTTGCATTTTTATGGGCCGACGTTGATGGCCATTTCATATTTTAAAAATATTTGTGATTTTTTCGAATTTCAATGTTCCTTTATAACTTAGAAGGCACTCAAAATATTGAAAAATGCTGTAAATAAATATTTTAGTACAGACTTTTCGTTAAATTAGATGAATTTTTTTTATATATTTATTTACCTAAATATATTTTTTAGTTTCGAAGCAACCTAAAAAGTATGATGAAAAGTATGATTTCCATGGAACACTACGAAAATCATTCTTTTTACCATACTTTTCAGTTTTTCTTCAAAACTAGAAAATATATTTATATAAACGAATACATTATTGTAAAGAGAAAAAAATAGCACTTTTTTACTAGATTGAAACTAACTACGGTTCCCATTTAAAAAATAGAACTTGCATGCTATATCTCCAGATATATCCAATAAAAGAAAAAATATTCATCAAATTCACCGAAAAGCTTCCTCTGTATGCTAAAATATTTATTTGAAGCTTTTTTTCAATATTTTCAGTACCTTCCAAGTTATAAAGGATAATTAAAAAACGAAAAAAACACGTTTTTGTCATTATCTATCGAGCCATGCAATATTTTCAAAATATGAAATCGCCATCAACGTCGGCCCATAAAAGTGCAACTTTTGTCTAATTTAACAGACTTCGTATCTCTTATAGTTGCCGAGATCCCTGCAATGGCCCGTTTAAAATAGACACGTTGTATATCGTTGAAATGAAATTTGTAGCGCGAAATATATGCACAGAAATTGAGCGCACTTGCTTTAAAGATGAAGAACTATCTATTCAATATGAAATTGGTTAAACACAAGATACGACGCAAATCTCTATCTCTATATAACGGCGCTATATCTAAATGTAATTGTCCGTGGTTCTAGATTAGTTATCTTGTGCATTTAAAAGTCAATTATTCACAATCCCAACTATACTAGTTCATATATGAGTATAATAAGCATTTCATTTAAACATGAATATCTGAGAGATAATTCTGTATTTTGTACATATCAGTAGCTATAGTTAATTGTAGAAAAAAAAAATCATCTTAACCGTAATCCTATCGAAGTACACTATCAAAATGTGAATATTAGCCACCAGAATAAAAGTTAAGACCATTGTAAGTGTGTGTATGTGTGAGGAGGTTAGTGGTATGAATCCAGACTAAATCCGCCCCGTACACAAGAGAAATATGATACACATAAGGGCACTAAGCAACAGAGATAAATTCTATCTAATTCTAATTGTAAGTCGTATAAAAATAGATGCTGTTTTGTTCTCCACAGTAGCGGCTAGGGTGGGTTCTTGTCATGGACCCGGAACAAAATTTATTTTTAGTGCAATAAATAAATAAATGATTTCTCTTCTTCATCTCCTTGGCCTCTGTTACTTTCCGAACGTGTACAAACAACCGTACGCTGGGATACTATACGTTTGAATAACGATGGTTTTAATTTTGATTGAAATATTAACTATAAATGTGAAATATAACTTGTATGTACTGTATGTATATATCAGTGGCGGGCGGTCCATGGATGCGGCGCATCCCTAAAATTTTAAAATGTCATATCGTATCATATTTGAATTTCGTGTTGTTTTATTTTTTTGTTACGTGATTATCTCGTATATAAAAAGAACTCGTCGGAAGTATTAGCTGCTTCGGGTTCGCTGCAACGGTGCTGCTCGCCCTGCCCCGCCAAACGGCAAAAGCTAACTGATGGCGAGATGGCGTGATGGCGTCTGCTTACTGCTCATATACAAATGCCATGGATGCGGAATCAAGAAATGCTTACTTCGCGCATGCGTACTTTGTGTACCTCTATGTTACATAGCTCAAGTTGACAAGTTCTTCACTACTACTAGTGGATGCAGTGTAACGTTTTGATTTTTGGCGGACTAAATAAGAATGTCTGAAACAGTCACGTAAGAGGTAATTCGTAGGTTGTTCGGGTTATGTTCGTGTATGTCGCGTTGCGCGAGTAGTTTCACGTTACAGAGAAGTTTTTTGGCTCTCTCGGCGTGCGGCATTCGGACTGAACGGGTGTGTTGTGTTTAATAAGTGTTTTTACGACGTGTAAAAACCACGTGACAACGTTCCAATAGTTTTATGTTCTGGTAAGAAAAACGTATACTTAGTTTACTGTTTTTTTATTTCAATTTTCGGTGTTGCAAAGTCACCCGTACGTTACATACGTAGTTTTCCACACCGTTCAGCCCCAGTGTTTCGCGACGTGAGCAGCCGCTCGTCGGCAATATTTTTGTGATAATCGTGAGTATATTGCGAAATACAATAGTGTGCTTGCATGATTGGTTTAGCGTTTTGCTAGTTTTCGCGGTATAGCCGTGTTTGCTTTTTGTGGGTGGTTTCTCTTGTGAGAGAATCACGTGTGCGGTAGCCGGTGAGCTATCCGCCATTTTGTATAAAGTTGACCTGAGTGTCAACAGGTTGGTTTTGATCGCTCCCCCGGGAGTAGAACTTCCGTTACCTGGAAGTTTGGTTTTATTTGGAATGATATTTCAGTTTTGTTAATAATATAAAATCACGGTAATTCTGTATAAAATTGTATGTTGTGACGTCATCGAGTCAGAGACTGGGTGTCTAGAACTTGATTTGTATTGTTTTTGTGAACACGAACTGTGGTTCAGCTTTGAGATAGATTCACACCTGCATGACGGGAACAAGTAAGACCGGTACGAGAATTAACCTTCTCCTCTAACATCCCATCCTTGCGTACGAGATACTTTTGTTTTTGTTCAGTAAGTAAGCGACCCTGTGTCATTTTTCGAATAGAGAACGTGTCTCTGTTAAGTTTGTTTTGCTACGTAGCGCCATTTTGGGTGCTGGGCATTTTGATTTCACGTGCTCTCTATACTGCTGTTCATTAGACTGCAGAGTCCTTGGTGTCTCCACGAGCAAGAGGTAACTGCGTAACTTTCCTTAAGTGTAAGAATTTTCTCATTGTTGAATTTTGCTTTTGCGCGTGTGCGCAGTCATTCTGTAATTTTGTTTTTGCTTTCGCGCGTGTGCACAGTTAACTGTTAAGGTAGTTTTAAAATACTGGGTTTGTACAGGCAATTATTGTCTATCTTGCACTAGTGCGCTAGTACTGTGTATGAATGATTTACACTGAGTTTTGTTTGTTGAGCTGAACGAGTCGCAGAAGACAGTCGACGGTGTGAGTATTGTGTAACAGGCTTGTCCTGAGTAGGGAATCGGGCACTGGTAGTCTCCTCCGGTGACCGCCTGCCGAGTTCCCAAACCACCAATATCTTAGGATCCGATTAGAGGTCAGAAGGATCTACCCATGTGGAGCAGCCCACAGGCAGGAGTCTGCCAGTGCAGAAGAGGAGTAGCTAACCTCCACCTGACGCTGTTCTTCACCCTTACGTTTGCCTTTTTTTATAACATCGTGCTGCTGAAGCACCTGTCGGCTTCTATGGCCACGAGAGCTCACTTGACAGGTGGCGCCCAACACGGTGTAAATCACTGTTGTTTCTGTTTTGTTCCCCAGTAAGGGTAAATATCTTTTTTTGTTTATTTTTATAAAGTACAATTACTAATATAACTTGTTAAGTTTAAACTTTGAAAACTGTGGTGTTTTTGTTCTAACTTTCCTTTGCCTACCGACGAACCTTCGACTGCTCTCCTCAAACAGCAACGGCTAGCCAGGGCTGTGTAAGGCTTCGTAAACGTCATACATATTTGGCGCCCAACGTGGGGCGAAACACCGAAAATTGAAATCAGAAGACAGTAAACTAAGTATACGTTTTTCTTACCAGAACATAAAACTATTGGAACGTTGTCACGTGGTTTTTACACGTCGAAAAAACACTTATTAAACACAACACACCCGTGCAGTCCGAATGCCGCACGCCGAGAGAGCCAAAAAACTTCCCTGTATCGTGAAACTACTCGCGCTACGCGACATACACGAACATAACCCGAACAACCTACGAATTACCTCTTAAGCTCCGTACTGACTAGAGCATTCATGCGCGCACGAACGCTGTACGCGTAAAATTGCTCAAGTCAGTACAGGGTGAATGTGGTATTCGCGCACGTTCGTGCGCACACGAACGCTATTCATCGCTTGTCGGTTTCTTCGAAAACATCAAAGAACCTGTGTGTTCAGTCTGGACGGGGTTTAGTCGGTTCAGTTCTTGTGCGCGCACAAATCATGTAGACTACACCTGGACTATATTAATTGCTGTACTTTTTTTAATGTGTTTGATGAACGAATGTGAATTTATAGCAATTATTTTTTATAAATAATTTAATTATTTATATAATTTAACTTTAAAAATTGTAGATTATACGTATCATTTAAACACGTTTTAATTATTTTTAAATGTATGCATTTATTTAAATAAGGCAATTACAATGATTACAATAATGTAACATCTAGGGATTACTATGCAGCACTTGCCAAAGCAACGTTAGTTTTAGCCATTTTGTACACTACTAATGTGCACGCACAACTTACACACACAGCTGGAGCGGGGTTTTACTCACACGAACAAGAAAGTTGTGTGTACCAAAATTTTGACACGCACGAACGTTCGTGCGGGTAAATCTTTCGTGCGCACACGAATGCTCTAGTCAGTACGGAGCTTAACGTGACTGTTTCAGACATTCTTATTTAGTGCACCAAAAATCAAAACGTTACAGCAGTTCCTGACCTTGCTTCCAGCAAGTGCTGGCCGGTTCATTGCTTTATAAGAATATAATCATTTCCATGATAACGTGTATGAACTATTTTAACTCTATTTTTAGTGTATTGTTTCACCACAATCACCATATACGTGTTAAAAATATCATTTATTATGGCCCTTAATGTGGAAAACCAAAGAAACGATGATGGTGGACTTACCGCCAAATCTAATTGCACGATATTTTTTTTGTCTTGACAGCTTCCCCGTGTTGAAAGGTCACCGCCCGACACTGGTATATATATATATATATATATATATATATATATATATATATATATATATTATTAATAATATGCATAACACTTTCCAAATGTACAAACTGCATAAAGCAAAAGCTAAATAAATATTACATTTGTTTGAAACGCTGAAATCCCAGCATGTTGTGACGTAGCAAGACCCCCATATCATTGTTTGTAGTAGGTGATATTTTGTTAGAGACACTACAAAATTACTTAAAACATAGCGATATGTTACTTTTGCTGTCAGATTTATGTTTGTATTCTACTTCTACATTCTTGTAACCGTCAGTTTGACAACTGCATGCTGTAAAACGGCACCATTGTTCACTCTAGCACTCAATAGGTACTAATCGGAATATAATACGTCATATTTGCGGACGTTTTAAATGTATGAAGAAAAATAGAACTTGGATATATTTTTTCTGCCATAGCCGATGAAATTTGACAATAAAAAAAAATAGAAATATTTATAATTTTCATGGGAGAATAACATCTTTGTTCGTTTTCAGATATTTTGTTGGTGAAATATAAATCCAAACACACAACAATAAACTAAGGACAATAAATGAAGACGTATCAAAATAACATCCCTGCGATGATAGAACCCAGGTCATTACAACCAGACTGTGAATTGGATATACAACACTCACACACGAACATATCCTGAATAAGACTGACCTCGAGATAAGTAACACGTGTAACACTTCTTTCCAGTGACGGCCTGTCCCACGACGCAACGAGGAAAAAATAAAAAAATTTATTTTGGACTGAACAACAACTTAATATAGATATTTATATATCTAATTTTTTATATATATATAAAAAAAAACATAAATTCAGCTCGTTCTCGTTCGAAATATTTGCCCGCAGTACAACAATATATAGATGGCTCAAGTATCATGATTGGTTACAATCGGGCCTCTTCGCTCGTTTCCGTACAGTGTACGGCGTACAGTTAATATACGTAATTTTAACATGTGAACTGGCGCTCAGATTGAGCTCCAATTGTCTCTATCGTGCAACGTGTTGTGAGTATAGGCAACATGCAGTGCCGTTTTGCTCGGCGGGCGGGCGAGAATTATCTTAGCAAAATATTGCGAAAGACAGTGTGCGAGACTCTTATTAGCTGAAAATATATAAATAAAATATAATTTAATATTATATTTACCGATGGGATAATTATCTATAATCTACACCGAAACAGGGCAGGCAACGTTACAGAGAACGCCATCTTTTAGACTAACAGCAACAAACAAGGTTTCACATGTTCTCCCGAGTCTTCAGTCCGGATTTTCCATTACGGGAACGTTCTAAATTTAATCACTCGTTGATGTAGATTAAATGAATGTTACATTAATTTTACTATGATTTTACGAACATCATTTGTTTACAAATAAATGCTCCATAATTTGATGTTAATAACCTATATAATCTGGTACGATATCTTGAGTATGTTTCAGATACATACGTTGGGTTATTCCGCCCAGTAGTAACTGCAGTTATCTTTACATTTCGATGTTGTTTGTGGAATTTCTTCGATATATCTTCGTTTTAGTGTTGGTTATTATACGATGTTAACAAGTAGACTCGACCGGTAATTAGGTGCGCACATGCTGCTTCCGACCACACACAAACTGTGCCGCTGTTTAAATTGGGATCAAAATAATATGAAGTTTAATGTGCGTATGCGCGCGCGCGCTGAAACGTTGTTTCGATAATGTGTGTGTGTGTGTGTGTCGATTACTGGCATGGAACACGCTTTAAGCCTGAAGATCCAAACGAAATATTTATACGGAACGTTTATATGTTCAGTTTGTACGCTAAATTTAAACATTATATATTTGTTAACATTACATGTTCACTTCCTAATAAAAGTTGATTCACGAAGATATGAACGAACCTTATAAAAGGTGAAGTAATACCGCCGTTAGGGCTCAGGATACGTTCTTACAAAACAAGCGCTAAGCGAAACAGCGTTAAATGAGGTCCTTTTAGGAAATCTGGAAGAAGATTCTTGCTTTTCTCATTTTCAAAATTACCGGCTTCTTAAACCACGTTGTAATGAAACATCGTAAATGTAGCTGTTTTACTGTAGTTAAAAACCGCGTTGTATTCAATCAGCGTATCTGAAACTGAGAACGGGAAGTAATTGAAAAGAAATGAATAGCTTAAAATAAATTTAAAATTAGATTTTTGTATGTGAATTATTTCGAACAAGTTTCCGAAAAGATTATGTTTAACATGTAAAAAAAAAGTAAAAGAAAATCTTCCAGACTAACAGTAACAAATTGAGGAGATTTGAGGTGCCGAGATCGAAGGCCGCTGAGTTTCTGTTATTCAATAATTTTGTCGAGATTCCGAAGAGGTCCGAGGTGACCACGGTGCAGCACATCCACAGCCGAGTACAATTTCTGTTAACTTGTTTTTCTCGCTGTTCAGACGCCATTGTCCGATACACTACTAACCTGAACCCCCCCCCCCCCCCCCCACCCCATTGTACAGTGATTAATTCTCTTTGTTCAAGTTAATTTCTTTGCTATTAAGCACATGTTTTAACTTAAGTTTTCTTTCGTTATATTTAAATTGTTATATTTACTTTCTTCGTTAAATTGTTATTGTTATATTTATTTACTATCATTCACGCTCATTTTAGGATAAGTTAAGTGTACTCACCTTTGTTTACGTCAGAATTTAATTTTTGTTTTCTATAATATAAAAGGCAAAATGCGGTTGTCCTTCCGATGGTGAGGGGTTAGCAGATGACGGGGGATTTAAACAAAATAAGATCAATGCATGTATTCGTATATACGTGATACAGTGCACGCCGCTTAATGTGATCACATCGTGACTCGAGGTTTTTGATAACAATAAACGAAGAAAATATAAACACAAAATTTTATTAATTAATTAAAAATACATATGTGAAACAATAATGAACAGTAAATAAATTATGAAATTTAACTAAAAAATCTAAAAATAAACATATCAACAATTTTTAATTGTGCTGCTGCATTCCACTGACTAATTTTCGGCAATTCGTTACTGTTCTAATTTTTTTTCCTTTAAGCTAAGATCACGTCTTTTTTTACACCAGCTATTGCAAACGATTAGAATGAAACTGAATTTGTTGTAGTACTTAAGCCCATACGAACGCATTGTCCGAGTTTATTTTTGTTTAATGTCAACCAGCCCGGTATAATACAATAAACTAAACAATCAAATTTCTATAAGGTTCTTTGTAAGAACTACTTTACTGTATTCTTGCTTTTAAAATTGCTCGGGACAAAAGCAATCGTAAGAAAAAATTGATAACATAAACCGATGTCATGATTACAATATCCGAAATTTATTATAGCTGAGTTTGTGTCAGTGCATAGTATTAGCATTAATTACTATTAATCTCTATTTCATTGCAAAGATTGTGTGAAGTTCTGAGATGTAATAAGTTTGCTTTGCTGTGACCATTAACAAACCACAGGCCCAGTCCATACATTTGACGGGGATCAACTTACGAACCCCGTTGCTTTTTACATGAACAGTTCTTTGTTGCATGTTTTAGGCTCAGTTCATCAAATAACATATTTATATTAGTACCAAATGGCAAGACATGTAAATTGTGTACAGGGAACTTATAATTTGATATGAAAAATGTTCTATCGTACGAAGTACGGGGTAGACCGCTAGTAGAATAATAAAACAGAGGTATATTATTTCTTCATTCAGATTCAGTTGTTTTTAAACGCGGGTGTATGCACGTATGAAATGGCTATGTTCCTCTGATTTCCTCAAAACCATTATATTGTTTCCTGGTAACGCCACAGAAGAGGTACAAAAAACACATAAACAGGTTCAAACTGATGCTTGAAGGAGCTGAAATGTAAATGAATTTCGTCGTCGGTAGCAATGTATAATACTGCTGACTGAAAATGATTTCAGTGCTGAAACAATGTCACCCAAAATAACTTAGCAGGCACGATAATTCGGCCATAAATGATTTAGCAGGAAAATATTTTGAGGAACAATATTTTAGAAACAGTATTAGGTGTAATTTATTACTGAATTGTGATATATCTTGGACCAATGCAGTAAATACATGTTTTGTTTTATTTAATTTTAAATATGTATTTTGTGTGTTGCACACTAGTCCTTACAATTCTAAATAGCTTGTACATTTATATTCTACTTAAATATCTTTCAACGTTAAACCGATTTGGCAAAGTAAATAAATATATCCACATGGCTACTGCGCATGTCGTATCATAAATTGTTATTCCATCCGACACGGAGGAACACACAACGAAGAATGAACTAACGCAGGAAGATTTTGCAGGAATCGAAGGAGCAGCAGGCATACCCGCAAAACACGCTTCGCCCTCAAATTTATATCGGGCTTTTACTGTTGACAGGCTGATTGACTATATTCAGTAACGTACCTAATTTTTACAGCTCCTCAAAACGAAACAACCTGCAACTAAAGTTTAAAATTTTACAGTGTAGATTACAGTTAATTATTATAATATACGTTGATGGTGTATAAAATATTGTATTAATTTCTTTTTATTTGTAATATACCCGCGTTGGAAGCTGTTTGAAACAAGCATAACGCGTGTATCGCAGCTTGCCGTATATTTTTAATTAGGCACAGAAATTGATAGAAAAAATAGTTACTATTCGCATCTGTACATATTCTTATATAGGATGTTTATTTTAAACGGGCCACTACAGGTGTTGATGGCTATTTCGTGTATTGTAATTATTATTATTATTAAATTTAGTATATGTGGAACTTGGAATTAGCTTGTACCATGTATAATCTACAAATATATTAACACTTACTTGATATCCACAATTTTTATTTCTCGTCTTTTACTTGGATAGTTATCAATAAACATGTAATTATTTAAAAAATATTAATTAAGACATTGGCGTCGGGACACGTAAAATTAAAATAAAATTACAGATAAATAACAGCGGATTAGGGCTGTTATCTTTCTTTATATGATTTTTATTTTATTTTTTCTTGGTCGTTAGCCCTCTGGCTCAGGTTCAAGATGATAGTGTTCGGTAAGTGAGTGGTGGCACGTTGTGATGTAATCTGATGGTCGTAAAGAAGAAGGAAAAACACAGATAAAAAGCACATCGAAGGTGTCGAAGTCATCCGATTTCTGCTACACAAAGGATAATTCTGCTATTCGGTTGGTTTTCGTGGAAATGTGTTTCGTAATGTTATTTTATGAACAATACCTCTTCATGTAAATAGAAAATTTCACTGTTGAGTGCGAGTTTTTATGTACATGTACATGCTTGAACATTTTTATTAAATCCAAAAAACCGAGTACGTTGGTTTATTTAAAGTTATTTACCGTAACTGCAACCGCGGACAATGCATCAAACTTGGTTTTTTTTTGCCCTACGGAAGTTTTTAGCCGAAAAATTTCAAGTTTAAATTTATTTTGCCCGAAATAACTTCAGGGATACGCAACTTTAAAAATAAAATAAAATATGATAAATGCACGAAAGGTCATTGATATTCTGTACACGCATTCTCAGCCAACATTATTTATTGAACTGCGAAATAAAATAAAAAATCTGGTGTGGTCACCACACTACTTTCTTATACTCAATTTAAATTGGCACATATTTGACATTTAAAATGCGTATTTCTGTAAATATTTTGTCTTTGTTTTGTTTGCATAGCATATATGATATTCTAAATACATGCCAAAATATAAATACATTTTACTCAAAATTGGATAAAGATAGACGAAAAATGTATTGAACATTTTCTCTTCATAATAATATTCGCTACAATTTTTATTTGACAAATTTTTACATATCGTTTTTTGTTTTTAAAATAATTTGAAATTTACAATTTCTGTGTTCAGTAAACTTCCTTTTCCGGTTTTCTAATTATGCCCAAAATCTAATCAGCTCTTCGCCAGTCCCAAAAACTTTTAAATATGAAGTTTCATTACTCTACCTTTATTCGTTTTTGAGATAATGAACATACGGCCACACATCCATCCATACATACATACACACAGACATCATTGAGAAAATAGTCAAAACGTATTCAGGGGACCTCAAAACGTGTATTTCCATCAAAACCTCGCAATCGAAATTTTTCATGATTCCTATACTTTCCATATACTATGTATAAGAAAGTAAAAAGTAAAACTGTTCGACATTGTAATGTTTACAGTGAGTAAAAAAAGAAGACATTTCACTCGACGCGTAGTCAATGCACGATTCGTGATTATTACATAATGTACTGTACAGTGGCTTTACTGAGAACCAAACACGATGGGACGTTAATGGTAGCCATTGTGTGAGGCTTTAAGAGCATCATAGCTCAACAGAACAGGAACGTGAATTATTTCCGTGGATTATGGCGTGAAATTTGATTTAATCTTAACCTGCCTTTCCCCAATATTAGTAGGTACCATTGTATTATTATATAGGCTCATATGTTAATGTTGTATTTATACAACTGACAAATGGAACCTAACTTTATTCTATGAGACACTACGCATCAACCTACTAGTTCTAAACTAACACACCGATCTATAAACTTCCAATACATTTAAAAATATTAATCTGGACATGCTGTCTAAAGTCCTGTAATTATAACTTTTTATTCCCGTAGGTACATTGAACTCAATGGCCATTTTGTTATTATGCAGGTTTGTTTACGGAGTAGAAGATGACTTAAAACTCTTTACGATGCAAGTTATAATTACTGTTGACAAAAACTTAATCGATTTTAGATTTTCCTACTTGCGTTCAAATAGTGATTTAGACGATGATTACAAAGTTTTTTTTCCTTAACATTTCTTCGTTGTCATGAGATCGGAATGTATTGAACTTTGACCTGAAACAGGATATGGGCTGGCCAATTTAAAATACACATAGAGAGAGAGAGAGAGAGAGAGAGAGTAAGAGCGAGAGAGAATGGTGAGGGAGAGATCAAATTAATATCAATATAGAGAACATAGATAAATACAACCAAAGCAAAATATACAAATTAAAATGCAACACTTGTAATCTAAACTACATAGGCCAAATGGCAGAAAATTTAAAGACAGGTATAAAGAACACATAAACTCTCTTAAAAAACTTAAAATCGACTCCTACTACGCAGCCCACCTACTTAATAATAAACACGCAGCAGGCGACATAAAAGACATAATGAAAATAATCAAAAAACACCCCAAAGGTAGGAAACTAAACATCATCGAAAACATAGATATATAAAGAAAAACTTAAAAAACCCATAATAAACATATAAATAAACAGCCAATCTAATGCCATATTGACACCACTCAAAATGTAAGACAAAAAAAAAACACGCATTATTTAACAGTCACACACCAATAAACACGGCAGGTATATAAACCACAACATGACTCCTTATGACCTTATCACTTGATAATGAAAGAGAGTTCGAAACGTATCGTGTTCTTAACCAAAATTGCCAAGTTCATAAAACGGACATATTACTTCTTATTAATAATAAATATCTGGGTAATTACTACATATAGAATTGTAAATCTATTCATCCACTCAAAATAATAATTCGCTTTAAACAGCAATTGTATATGTCACAGTCAAAATATCAGTTCAAGGTATGCTTTTACTAATAAAGTATACCCATCTTATAGTTTGCCTGTCACATACACAAACTAAAATATTATATTTTCAAGTTCATCAAAAAGCAGATTTCCTGTTTTGGACACCACTATTTAAATTGAGAACAATCTTCAACGCACCACCACCAACAACAACAAACCCTTATTCACACAACCAAACAGTAGAAACACATTATTTTTTACCTTGTTCTACACGACTGTCCCGTAAATTAGTCCTTTAGTTTTAAACTGACATCACACCAAGCCAAATGTACGTAATCTTTGATTAATAAGAGAAGTCCAGTGAACAGTACGAGTTTAGATTTTAACCACGCCCATTTTCTCACATTCAATAGCGTTGTTTATCTAATTTTTAATGGGGCATATTAGATACTGTAATTTTCGACTGTGAGAGGTTAGCAGATGACGGGGGGATTTAAACAAAAGAAGAACTATCCATGCATTAATTATATACCAGATATAAAGTTTCCGGTGAATAGTCGGCTTAGCACCGGCAACAACAGAAATACGATGTTTTGACAATTCATTATGTTAATCCATGACCTTCTAGATCCATACCGGCCTGCGACATTAGCGATAGAACAATAGATTTTTTGTGCTAACAGCTCGACCAAATGTTGAAGTATTGGCGCTAGTTACAGTAGCTACTTGTCACTGTCAAACAATGTCAGCTATTACTGTAAAAGTTTGTTGCGTAAGAATTATTATTTATAAATGCAAAATTAATTGTGAAATATATAGACATATTAATATTTTCAATAATTTTTAAAGAAATTTGATTTTATAAAATTTCATCATAAAATAAAATATATAACACATATAGGTATACATTTACTGCAAAAGATAAAAATATATCTTTTATTATCTGATCCGCGATTTAACATTTTAGAAAAAACTAACATTTAATAATCTGCTAGTACCAGTGTGTAAATTTATACCCTCAAGCCATTTATGTGTCATATTCATGTCTGATGGAATTCTTGAAGTACATTTGTACCTTGTCGATTGCAGCTTGGTATGTAACAATTCTTATAATGAACCAAATTACAATTATTCATTACTAATTATATCACACAAAACTGTGTACGCTGCAGTTGAAAATGTTCCTGTAAAAACAACTAATAATTTCTACTAAAATGAATAATAATACCTATGAGTAATAACACCGCAAATATTACACAAATATCTAATATGTAATTGCACCGTTCATATATCAATTTTACACAAAATATTCATGTATTAAACTGAATGACAACTGAATTCTGTAGTTTGTTTAATAACAACTGTCAAAATCGTATTTTGTTCAAATGTTTTCGTACTGTTATTAGCGCCAGCGGCGGCACGCTGAACTGGGCCTAGTCTCGGGCCGGTATAGTACACTTTTAATCGAGAAGGTCGTGTATTAATCATTTGTGTCTCACATTTTGAATTACAACGACTTAGATAATAATATAATAACAGTGGTTGCAATTAAAGTGATTTATTAAAACTGTGTTTGTGTTAGTGCTTAACATTAGTGTTAATTAGTGGTAAATAAGACAAACTGTCAGAAAATGCAGAAAAATGAAGCTACGCGCCTACGCGCCAACTAGTAGTGTAGGAAATAAGAAATCGACGTACGGTATTGCAATAGTATCGTGTAGAACGAGCCTCATTTTGTTATGCTTGTCGTAGTATTGTTCGGACAATCTAAAGACAAACGCGTTATATCCTTAATTGTCACACGTGCTGCTTGACAATTGAAATGAGAGAGATAGATATGTAGATATACGTCAATTCGTATATGATGAGACTTCTTTCATTTAAATTACTGTACGTGCGTGTATGCCTGTGCGTTAGCAGCCTTGGGCGCGTCAGTACACTCATAATTACACTTGGATTTATCTCGCGCTTGTCACCCTAATTTCGGTCGATCAAATGAGCGCACATTTCACTCCTTGTACGGCACCAGATAGCAGATAGCCTTGCCTGGAGGAAAAAATCGTCCAGACAAAAATCACGGTCGTCTGATAGTAGCAAGCATCTGTACCGGCTGATAAGACATGGCTTGCGTGATTATGTTTTCTACGCCTGATAGAGACCAACACACTCACGCTTGTCTTGGCTTAGTTTAGCTCTTAACCTAGTCAGTCGAACTGTAAAATGAATACATATATTAACTATTGAGTTCGTCCGGTACTCATATTAATAAACATATTACTAAAATGCGAATATCGAGTTAATTAAAAATACAACTGTATCCAAATTTCTGCCTTGCGAAAATCGATTAAAATAAAAAGGAGAAAATACATATGTTCGTCGTTAATATTGTAACAATTATAGAATTGTTACTAGTTTTTTTTGTGTCTTCGTACTTCATTTCTAATCTGAAATATCAATTGCATTTATCTTCCACTCCTGAGTCCCAGTCAATATTATTATATATAATTTAGAATCAATTTAAATAAATTTCAATTCACTTACTTGCTCTATTTAAAAATAATACATGTTTTTTTGCTATTTTTTGTCAGGTTAACGATCACAATGTCATTTAACAAAACAATGAAGTTGCACCTGTCCGTACTGCTAATTATTTGATGTGAGACTAGTTTACACGTTCATAATATTTCAAATCAATTCCTAATTTTTAAATAAACCTTTTTTTTAAATATCTAGATTTTGTTAATTAGTTGGAAAGGTTTTACACGTAAAAGAATAAAATAATATAGTTGTCTGTTTACTGTTTTATTCATATAATTTATTTTAGTTTAGATTAGTAAAGTATCTTCTCCTGTGTAAGTGTTCCTTCTTGTGACCTTGTCGACTGGCTATACTATTGGCGCCGATTGAATTAGGTTTGATCTTTCCTCTTTCTTTAAAAATTCTCTCTCTCAGTTTTTCCCGACTTAAGTCAAGGAAAAAAGAGAGTAAGTTTTTGGCTACCGACCTTGACGGAAGGGATCAAAGGCAAGAGAGTCGAAATTTTTTGGTTTCGCTTCGTGTTGATAGAGTTTGTGCTCAAAAAGGGTGTTGCGTTTGCGAGAAAAATTATAGTGTCAAAGTTTGCCTGTTGTGAATCTCGATTCTTCAACGGACACCCATAAAGTGCATTAAGTGCGTTTCGCTGTGCCCAAGAGCATCTTCGCCTCAAGCATTTTCGCTATCTGGTGCTGGTGCAAAAGTGTAGCTGAACCAGTCGTCCTGGAGGCACAGTTCTTAGGTCTTCAGGGGAACATTCCACCCTGCTGCGCCACGAGTTGCCGGAGCTGCCCACCAGCTTGGACCTGCTTACAACCACGTGCTGGCGAGATAAGTGAAACAGACTTTATTTTCCCTTCTGCCACAAGTTCTAATTCATCCCGATAATTTTAATAGTTTACTATTAAATATTACAAGTAGCCTCAACATAATATTTTTGTTCATTTAATTTAGTTTACAAGTTTTGTGTGTTGTCGACTTTTGGATATATAAATCGTTATATAAATATACATAAAATATCGAATTCTATTGTATACAATTTAAAGTAACACTAGTAGTATATTAGTCAAATTCTGTTTAATTATTAGTATATCAAGATTTCATATCACTGAAGTTTTATTACTCATGAAATCGAAAGCAATTTATGAAAAAGTCTTTAACATATTTGTAGACTGGAAGTTTAAAAATAAAGTTCATGATTAGCGACCTGAAAGTCATTATGCTTGTTTACGTATTTCGTATCCAAGGTGAAAATAGTTAAAAATAGTCAAGTGTTATATAAAACTTGTTTTAATTTAATATGGTTTTTTAGTTTTTAATTTATTTTTGTTCGAGTAGATTTAGGAAATTTTTTAGGAAATTTTTATTCAAATGTTGTTCTTGTTTATTACTATGCTTTATTATAGATTTTCTTTAGTCAATTGTAGAAAATATTGAATCCAAAATGGTTGAAATAAATGACTAAAATTCAATAAACTGCTCACATCTTGAACTATAGTCATTTATTCCAACCATTTTGGATTCAATATTTTTCCTATTAATATGCTTTTTTTGTTATTTATATGTTGCCTGAAGATGTTCGAATGATGACAAAATAAGTAACTTTGCTATTAATCAATATTGCGAAATAAAACAAAATACTTAATAAGTAATTATTCATTGTAGATTTTCTTCAGTTAATTTTTGTAGATCTTGAGAAGGAAAAATATTGAATCCAAAATGGTTGGAATAAATGTCTATAGTTCACGGTGTTGTGAACGGTTTATTTCATAACTTAATCATAAAAATGATAATAGACATATTCATTAGGTTGGTTTCAGCTTGCTTAACTCTGTTATTTCATTGTTCTTCCTTCACGTCTACGTACATGATATGGAAAGTTTTATTTAAATATTTTTGTACGCTTTGAGTGAAATTCATTTTAATGATCAAGTTATGAAATAAACAGTTCACAACACATTGAACTATGGTCATTTATTCCGATCATTCTGGATTCAATATTTTTTTCTTCTCATAATAAATGATTAATTATATACAATTGCATTGAAAATACAGAGTGACCCATCTGTGAATGCTCACCATTGGGATCTCCGAAACTAAAAGAGATACAAGGTCAGTTAAATTAGACAAAAGTTGCGCATTTACGGGCCGATGTTGATGGTGATTTCATATTTTGAAAATATTGCATGGCTCACTAGATAATCACAAAAGTGTAATTTTCTCGAATTTTTATTTTACTTTGTAAGTCGGTAGGTATTGGAAATATTGAAAAAAGCTTCAAATAAATATTTCAGTACAACTAATAAGCTTTTTGATGAATCAGATGAATTTTTTTTTTACTAGATATTGCCGAACATACAGCCTGCAAGTTTAATTTTTTAAATGGGAACCATAGTTAATTTTGATCAAGTTAAAAAGTGCTATTTTTTCTCTTTACAATAGTGTATTCACACATGCAAATATCTTTTTCAGCTTTGGAGAAAAAGGGAAAAATATCGTGATGATAGAGTGATGTTCGTAGTGTGCCATGAAAATTTGGTATAAAACAGTTGCATCTGAATATGCTCTGAACATGCAAAACAATTGAAATTCAATAATATTTGGTAAACAAGAAATTAGAGACAAAAAATAATTTATGTAGGTATGGCTTTCATACGAGAATCTGTCTACTAGCTTTCAGTTTACGCAATGAATTTTGTTTCGTTTATCAAATGTTATTGAATTTCTATTGTTTGGCATGTACATAACATATTTAGTTGCAGTTGTTTTATACCAAATTTTCATGGCACACTTCAAAAATGATTCATTTTATCTTACTTTTTAGTTTTCTTCGAAACTAAAAAAGATATTTAGGTAAACGAATACATAATTGTAAAGAGAAAAAATAGCTCTTTTTATCTGGATTAAAATTAACTGTGATTCCTATTTAAAAAATTGAACCTACATGCCATATCTCCAGAAATAAGTAATAAAGAAAAATTACATTTAATTCATCGAAAAGCCTGTTGTCTATGCTAAAATACTTATTTGAAACATTTTTCGATATTTTCAGTATCTTCCGAGTTAAAAAGGAAAATTAAAATTCGAAAAAATCACAATTTTGTCATTATCTAGTGAGCCATGCAATATTTTCAAAATATGAAATCGCCATCAACATCAGCCCATAAATGTGCAACTTTTCTTTAATTTAACCGACCTTGTATCTCTTATAGTTTCGGAGATCCTAATGGTGAGCATTCACAGATGGGTCACCCTGTATACTTTATTTTATATATCGTTGAAATGAAATTTGTAGTGCGAAATATATACTCAAAATTTGAGCGCACTTGGTTTAATCCTTCAGTACACGCGTGATATTTTCAGACACCGATACAGGTTTCGGTGCAATAGGTTTATTTCAATAATAATTCTATTCTACATATTAAAAAAAAGTAAGTAATCAAACATTACTCATTTTGAAATCATTAGTAATTGAGAAAATATAATTAAATTGTTTTTTTTTGATAATTATAAATATAAATGTTTTCAGTACAAATCTAAAAGGATTAATTGGTAGACAGTCTAAATCTCTACTCCTGATCCATATATAATATAATTTGGAACACAATACACGCTTCGGTGCCATGGACCGAAATCAACTGTCTTCATTTATTGTATAAGCGGGACTGACTGTAAATTTGAGTCATGACTCTGCACCCGAATTTAGGAAGCAGTAATCTGATTAAATGCATTGCTTCGGTCTAAGAGACCGTGATACATGTACTGAACGGTTAATGATGAAGAACTATCTATTCAGTATGAAATTGGTTAAACACAAGTTACGACGCAAATGTTTTAGATGTAACTGTTTCCCTTATAATTGCTATTATCTCTATTATAACTGCGTTATATCTAAATGTAATTGTCTATGGTTTTAGATTAGCTAGTTTGTGCTTCGCTTCACCCTTAAATTTACATCAGGCATTTACTGCTAGCAGGCTGATGGACTAGTTGACAGACGCGTTTCAGAAATCGAAACCTTACCAGAATCAATAACGTACCGAATTCTTACAGCTCCTCAAAACGAATCATTAACCTGCAACCAAAGTTTAAAATTTTATAGTGTAGATTATAATACACGTTGATGGTGTGTGAAATATTCTATTAGTTTCTTTTTTATTTGTAATATACCCGTGTTGGAAGCTGTAATTATTCCAGTGTAATTCACTGCGTGATTTGCAACTTTGTGAAGATAATTATAATACATAAATGAACTGTTGCTGATCTTATAGTTCTTGTCGCTGGATTTTGTTTTATACTCTTGTTCAAAAATTGTATGAATGTGCTTTCATCTGTTTGAAACCAACATAACGCGTGTATCGCAGCTTGCTGTATGTTTTTAATCAGGCGCAGAATTTGATAGAAAAAATAGTTACTCTTCGCATCTGTACATAATCATATATATAGGATGTTTATTTTAAACGGGCCACTACAGAGAACTAAGAATTTTTAGTCAAACAAATTTATTTTCGTGTATTGAAATTAGTGAAAATGTTGTGAAAAGAGTGGCTTCAAGTCAGCTGCGTTGGTTTGGACATGTGGAAAGAATGTCAAATGATAGATTGACTAAGAAGATTTATTTGGGTGAAATTGAAGGAACGAATGCGAGGAAGATCGAGGAATAAATGGATGAATATGATAGAAAATGTTTTGAGTGAACGTAAAATTATAAGCAGAAATAAAAGAAGAGCATGTATGACAAGGTGTATGTATATTAACGAGGCGAGACAGTTATGTATGGATAGGAGTATTTAGCGAGCAATTGTTAGAAAATAAGGAATGAAAGGCAGTTTTTTATATAATATATAATATTAAATTTTTTGAGTGATTGTAGGGAATAAAGGGTCTGCTATCCCAGTAATGGGAAAATCGTGATGTTACGTATGAAATTATTATTATTATTGAACTTCAATTTCTGACAAAATTTTAAATATTTCTTTAAAATCAACATCCAAATTGAAAGATATTATATTAAATCAGAAAGACAAAATAGAAAATTTTAACAAATCAGGGGTGTATTTATTAACTTGTAGCTATATATATATATATATATATATATATATATATATATATATATATATATATATATATATACAGGGTTAGTCAAAATTACCGGAACACCTAAATAATTCTCCTACCGTAATGAATTTTAAAAAATTTTTCGTTCAAAAGTTCTTTGGTTATAAACAAGCTATCGTTTACTTATTTTTTTAATATACAGGGTGTTTATTTTATTGCGGAAATTAGGTCAACTTTCTTTTTTCAAATGGAACACCCTATATATTTTTACATTTTTTAATTCCGAGATTAATTCTAAGTATTTTTTGTAGGAAATTTTTTTTTATAAAATGCATAATTTTTGAGTAATAAGCAATTAATCCAAACTCCTGAACTTCGAATTAAGAGTATTTTCATACATACATATCGTTTATTTTAACCAAAGGAATAAAAAAAAATTGCAAAATAAAAAAAAAATAACAAATTAAATAGATAAAATTAAAGTAAATGTAAATTAAGGTACATGTGCTTGCTTGATAATGCTCCACAACTTCATGAAACAATTGACAAATAGTCAATCAATTGACATTTAAACGACAGATTAATTGCTTATATCTAAAAAATGATGCATTTTATAAAAAAATGAGTCCTACAAAAAATACTAAGAATTAATCTTAGAATTGAAAAAAGTAAAAAAATATAGGGTGTTCCATTTGAAAAATGAAAGTTTACCTAATTTCTGCAATAAAAAAAATACTTAAACGGTAGCTTGTTTACAACTAAAAAACTTTTGTACGAAACATTTTTTAAAATTCTTTACGGTAGGAGAATTATTTAGGTGTTCCGGTAATTTTGACTAACCCTGTATATATACAGGGTGTTAATACTAAGTTGTAACACCCGAAAATGGCAGTTAGAACTCATTGAAAGAAACAACTTCTCTTAGTTGAAATTTTTTATTTAGAGCCCCAGTTCATAGTTATTGGCGTTTCTTTGTTTTTCGAAAAATCGTCATTACTCCCTTATTTGAAGGAATATTCAAAAAATAAAAAAACTCACAACATTTGCTTTCGGTTCTCTAAAATATTTGTATTTACAATTGTTTTCTATTTTATCAAATAACAAAATGGCGACCGATAAAAAATTTAAAAATAAAATATTTTGAAAACCATTCGATCGATTTTTGAAAATAAAACATTTATAAAATCCTTAAACTATCTACATAACATTTTCTATGAAACATTTTTTTCGATCTGTCAAAAAAAAGCTTCTATTTGAATTGAATTACAAGATAGATTTTAACAAACTGCAACAATCATTTAAAACAAAGTAGGCTTGCCATTTTGAAAATCAATTTTAGTCCCTCCCTTGTTATTTCATTGTTCATTATTGTTTTATTTTTCTTGTTTAATGGCAGTCGTATCCGAACCGTGCCATAGGCGTACAGTTGGCAAGTTGTCAAGAGGGGCACGAGTAGTAACGTATGGTAACGTGCTGAATAATGTCGGAACGTACCAAATTACGGCGACACTGGCCGGTAAGTAAAACGGCGCACTAACTGCACTGCGCTATGCGCGAACACAGTGAGTAACTCACAAACTAAACCAACTAAAACGAACAGGTACTCATCTGTATTACGCCATACGTCGACTCAGCGGTATTCCTCGGCCTGCGGGTGAATTTGAATGGACACGATCGACGACGGTCGAAAACGAGATACGTAACTTTCCGTGGATCACTAACCCTTAAGCCTTCACGGCCACCACTACTACACCACGCGAAAGAACAGAAACGACACTCTAACAAAGCGACTGACTCACCACGTATTCACATCCGCGATTCCGCGACTCTCACACCATTCCAAACAAAACCCGACCTTCTCTTGCCACTGCTGGGACACGAATCTCTGAAAACTCTTGTTTTCTTCATCTAATTAACCCGATCTTACTAGAATAAACGTATTTTGCGGAACTAAACTGGAAATTAACATGCGCTTGTTAAGCCGGTGGTCGCTACAAGTTCGGCGCTCGCATAAATAAGCAAAATATACGTCATAAATCCTCCCCTTACGAGAAAAGGGATGCTTCATCCATTAAACGGTTTTAAATCTTTGGCGTGCCAACGACCTTTCGGTGTTCCCTGTAGGGTTTCAAGTTCATAAGTGGTTGCTGATAACTTTTTCCTAACTTTATATGGGCCGACAAATTTTGGTGCTAATTTATTCGAAAAGTGTCTAGTTCCATCTGACAATACATAATCTAGTTCCTCGCGTGTTAATCGAAGAGGATCCATACCGTAAGTTGGTGAAGTAACAGAACGTTCTACAGATGAGTACTGATACCCGCGAGTAATACGAATAATTCCTGTTGTAAGTAAATACGCGATCCCGTGATACGCACACAGTATTCAGCTTCGCGTTCACACAAAATATCATACAATTATAAACTTAACATAGCATTCACAAAAAAAATATATACAATCTTATGATCTATAATTGACAATGATTTCTGTCTCGTACGGTTACTCTATATTTCACCGGAACACATTCAGCCAACGTACCAAAGACGGGCTATATATTCGGAGTATCCAAAATAGTAATATACTCGGGTCCCACGTTCTGGGTGAACAATTTATGACGCGCCCCACACGTGTTGGGTGAACAATTTATGACGCGCCCCACGTTGGGCGCCAATTTATGACGTGACAAAAGTTGGACTAGGTTGGTCAGGGTTCGTCATAAAGGTTGTTGCCGGCTAGGTACCAGTCACGGAGAGAGGGGTGGTTCGGAGACAACCGGATACTATTCTGGGGGGATAGGGCGCCACGTATTTTATCTAAATTACGTACACCCGCTCATGCAAAAATACGAAAAGGAAGTTACACAGTAGTTTAGTTTGGGTGTACGCAGAGTAACCGACGTAGGAGGGATGAATTTACTTAGCAAATAAAGAATTAGAACAAAACATTAGCTCAGAATGACGGTGTAATTAACATGAATTAAAGAGATTGATACAATTGTGAAAACTTAATTCTATATGAGGGGGCGTGTCGAGATGATTCTTATACAACTAATGAACAATAACAAAATACGTAAGCGAGGGGGGTGCCAACACGGCAGATGCCCTCGTTCGTATTAACAAAGAATCAGTTAAATTGGAAATCGTGATTTGAACAATCAACGATAGTTAAATTCAGTTGTGTTACTGAAATGAAGTTAAATTTACAGGTTAAATTATTGTTAAATGATTCTAAGTTATACAATACAAATTGAAGTTACAAATCTTTCACATATGAAGCAAATATTACAATAAAATACAAAGCAAAGAAACACAACGGCGGATTCGTATCCGAACCGTGCCATAGGCGTACAGTTGGCAAGTTGTCAAGAGGGGCACGAGTAGTAACGTATGGTAACGTGCTGAATAATGTCGGAACGTACCAAATTACGGCGACACTGGCCGGTAAGTAAAACGGCGCACTAACTGCACTGCGCTATGCGCGAACACAGTGAGTAACTCACAAACTAAACCAACTAAAACGAACAGGTACTCATCTGTATTACGCCATACGTCGACTCAGCGGTATTCCTCGGCCTGCGGGTGAATTTGAATGGACACGATCGACGACGGTCATGGGTCGCGTCGGAGATGGCAAACGTGGATGCGGGTGGACAGTAGACCAAAACTCCCCTAGCGGGATGACGTCCGTAACGCACGTGGTCTTTCACACGATAGCGTTAAACGGCACGACGCTTCCGTAACGCACGTGGTCTTTCACACGATAGCGCTAAACGGCACGACACTACACCTTGTGAGCGCGACAAAACTCCTCGAAAACGAGATACGTAACTTTCCGTGGATCACTAACCCTTAAGCCTTCACGGCCACCACTACTACACCACGCGAAAGAACAGAAACGACACTCTAACAAAGCGACTGACTCACCACGTATTCACATCCGCGATTCCGCGACTCTCACACCATTCCAAACAAAACCCGACCTTCTCTTGCCACTGCTGGGACACGAATCTCTGAAAACTCTTGTTTTCTTCATCTAATTAACCCGATCTTACTAGAATAAACGTATTTTGCGGAACTAAACTGGAAATTAACATGCGCTTGTTAAGCCGGTGGTCGCTACAAGTTCGGCGCTCGCATAAATAAGCAAAATATACGTCATAATATATATATATGTATATATATATATATATATATATATATATATATATATATATATACATGGGCGTCCGCAGAAATTTGTCTAGGGGGGGGAAAGATTTTGAAATGTATTTATAATAAAAAATTACTTAATCACAACAAAATTTTATATTAACCCATAAAGAAAAAGATTCGTACAGTTTAATAACAAAATTAATAAACATTCTCTGAATAGAAACTAAATAGGAATATGACTATAAACACATATATCAGTCACAACGTTCAATAAGAACGTAACATAATAATCTCAAACAAATACAATTATATTACAAAACTTACAACATTCAATTAATCGTCTTTAAATGCGAATAATATTCTTCTAGGCTGTTGTCCAAAAATAGTTATAACTCGGTTAATAAAGTCTTCTTTTACAATAATTTTTTTCCTGTGGACGCTCAGCATGCACAGACCACTTAATCTGTTTTCGCTCATTGTGGAACGAAGCCATGTCTTCACTCTACGAAGAGTACTAAATGATCGTTCAATAGAACATGTAGTAGCAGGCAAAGCAAGAGCGATTAACAGAGCTGTTTTTATTGCAGGAAAAAATTCTGTATAATTATCAATAATTTCACTTATTGCTAAGTTGGTAGTTATATCATTCGACTCTTTTGAAGCCCAAAAATCATACCATGTGTCTGATTCTGTTAAAAAATTTTCGATATTATAAAAACTGTGAATTTTTTTACTTAACTCGTGAAAATCAATTTTATTTATATTTTTCAATTGACTGGGATGCAATTTAAACAAATTAAACGTTTCTTTATGTTCTTCAGAAAATCGGGCTCGCAGTGATGAAAGCAATGAATCTAGATACGGAATAAAAATTGACCTTCTATAATATTCGTTTATAGAATCACTGGAATGATTTGCTCTATAAGTTTGCTTCTTAGCTTGTCTTGGAACAGAAATTTCTACATTTATTTCATTTGCCAATCTATTTGCAGTATTAAGTAAATCTTCAAATATTGTTTCTGAGTTATCCCTATTGTGCTGTATTATTGTTAATATATCTTGCATATGGTTATTTACTTTAAATAAATCAAGTTCAACGGCTTGTAAAGATTGGGTAATTGGTTCCAACATCGCCGAATATTTACTTATTATTACAACTGCAATAATAAATTTTGAGTTCGTAGATGCAGAATACAGCTGATATGCAGTTTGTTTCGCTTTTGCATTACCATCTTTTGAAAAATTTTCCAATTCATTCACAATTTTTGTAAAATTCTCCGAGAATATGCGAATACTTTTATGTTTTTGTGTCCATCGAGTTTCACATAGCATAGGAATGTTCGGTACAGTGGTCCTTCGAATTGAACTTTCTCGAAAATAGTTTATAATTGCCTTAATAGTACCAACGGTATTGCGGATATCACATAAATCATTTAAGTCATGCACCACAAGATTAAGACGATGAGATGAACAGTGGACAAACATTGCTTTTGGATATATATTTCTTATTTTTGCTTGGACACCTCCTTCTTTTCCAGCCATGGCAGAGCAACCATCATACCCTTGACCAACTAGATTTTCCATATTTAGTGTAAATTTGGAGCATGCTTTAATTATTTCTGTAGATATACCTTCAGCAGTGCGATCCAAAACAGGCATAAATCCAAGAAATTCTTCTCGTATAATCGTTTTTCCATCCTTAAATTCAGGGAATCTTATACCTATAGATAATTGCTCTATCCCCGCAATATCGGTTGTTTCATCAGCCAAAATCGAAAATCCAATAGCAGCATTAGCTGCGGTCACTATATCATCTCGAAGGATGTTTCCGCAAATATCAATAATTTCGTTTTGAGTTCTCACTGAGGTATATTTTGCATTGCTTCTACATGTCTCAAGATGATTTTTTAAAATATTATCTCCTGCTTCAACCCGAAAATCTAATAGGTTTTGAAAGTTTCCAGAAGTATTTGTTTTTCCTCGTAGTGGAATATCATTTGTTCCACAAAAAATAATACTTGATATTATTGAAGCAAGTTTTGTTCTGTTTTCTTGAACCGTGTCAAGAGCAGCTTTATTTATTTGCATGTCTACTGGAAGTTCCTTACCTTTTGCTATAGATATACAATTATTAGCATCAATAGTTGAATATTTATGCCATTGAGAACTACTATGAGATCGTGCATCTTCATTGAAATCTTTATATTTGGTGAATGCTTTGCTAATAAAAGCACCTTGATTTCCCCTTTTCACTTTTTGGGGAAATAGTACACAATATTTACATACAGCGCCCTTCAAATGCGCTGAGTACGCTAGCCAGGGTGCATACTGAGATAGCCAAGCATGGCGGAAAGCTCTTTTCTCAGTAATGCTGTCTTTTTTAAAATCGTATGTCTCTGACGGTGTCCAACATTTACTTAATATTTCGTTTTTTATTTCAAATGTCATTGCTTTTTGACTATTTACGTATAAACCAATATCAAATTCATTAATTAGTGTTGACTGTGGAACAACACTAGGAATTGTAGAGAATGTACCGGCATTTGTTTCCGTTGTTTTATTTTCTTTCTTATGTGGTTCGGCATCGATGGTATCTTCAGTTTTTCTCTTTTTAAAAAATGATCTGATGTCCATTGTGATATTATAGAATATTTTACACACTATCGCACTAACACTTACGCACACAGCCTGCTAGAAAACTAAAATTGCTAGTAAATTAGAATATGATGAGTGCGGTGCGCAATATGAATCGACGCAGCTATATGTTCTCCCACCACAAACAAAACATGATTTGTTAGAAATTTGGAGCCGCTATAGGTTTATACATTCGTCTCTTTGACATTGCCGACATTGCGGGCGCTTTGATATTATTATTCGTTTTATTATTGTTTCTACCCGGCGATAAATACAAATATTGATTTTATACCATATTACAGCTGGGGCAACTGCCCCCTTTTGCCCCCCCCTGCGGACGCCCATGTATATATATATATATACAGTGCACGCCGCTTAATATGATCACATCGGGTCTCGAGGTTTCTGATATCAATAACCGATTGATAACAATAAACGAAAAAATAGAAACACAAAATTTTATTAATTAATTGAAAATACGTATGGGAAACAGTAAATAAATTATAAAATGAACTAAAAAATCGAAAGAATAAACATAACTACAATTTTTGATTGTGCTGCTGCATTTTCTGCAACTTATCATACTGTTCTAAAATGTTACTGTTTTATTTTAAGCTAAAATCACGTCTCTTTTTTACGTCGGCCATTGCAAACGGTTAGAATTAAACTGAATTTGTCCTAGTAGTTAAGACCATACAAACGCATTGTCTGAGTTTATTTGTGTTTACTGCCAACCAGCCCGGTATAATACAATAAACTAGACAATCAAATTTCTATAAGGTTCTTTGTAAAAACTACTTTATTGTACTATTGCTTTTAAAATTGCTCGGGACAAAAACAATCCTAAGAAAAAACTAGGAATGTATAAAGACATACATGCTTGCAGCTCATCGACGTATGTGCAAGTATGAATATATCACAAATCATTATTTATTTAGATTCAATTTTAAAATCCTAGGTGCCTAGGTCGCAAACAAAACAACAAATTTAAAACAAGTTTGAATACATTGTCTTCTGTTGACAAAAGCAAAGCAAACTAAGCCGACTATAAATGCATTGATCTTCTTTTGTTCAATTTTTAATAAAAAAATATTTTTTTCTGTAATGTTCTTACATAATTTTTCAAAATAAAAAATATGGATAAATATTGTTCCATTTCCTGCATATGCATGAAAATTTTGAATACAATTGAATAAAAAATAACGCAGAAAAAAAATAAAAATTGAAAAATATTGGAAAATATTCTTTTCTCAAGTACGAAGGAAAATTTTGAAAAATTAAATGTACTTTGCACAACTAGACCATAACACGTATCTGCAGAAAAAAATTCATAAAAACCCGTTGGGTAGTTTAGGAGATCTGGGTGGAATAAAAAATCTCGTACGAGAGAGCGAGCGGACGAGCGACATACATACGGACATATGTAGTAATAGTCATTTCGTGATACAGGGGGTCTGTCCGGGATTTCTGTGCAAAAATTTTTGAAATCGGAAGATGCTACAGACATCGTACCAAATACTATAGCTCTTCGACAGGAGGTCGATGAGCTAATAAAAAGTAACGCGTAACTGTGAGCCAATCAGAGATCGTATTGGGAGGCATTCCAATTTGACAGTTGTCATATATTTGGATTAAAATTTGTGGTTAATTAAATTATTTGTTATATTAAACATGAACTCTAGCGATGGTGAAATTGGCATGTTAACTATAGTTCTTTTATCGGTACGAAAATAAATATTTTATCATATATTTATAGTACAATATCTCATGTGTAAAGAGCGGATTACATGCAAAATGCATATTGTTGAATATTGATCTTGTAAAAAAATCCTTCCGGATCTAGATGAATCACATTATTTGAAGTTATATAACACGAACTTAATTTTGCATATTTTGCATATATTTGCAGTTATGATCATATTTTCGTAAAATGTGCATATTATTGCATAATTTGTGCTTTTCTAAATAAACCTTACATTTTATTCAAAACAAAATTCACTCATGTAAAATTTTACATTTGCTACGATCGTTGTGAATTTCGGTCAGGTTGTACTTAGAGATGCACCGAAGCATGGTTTGGCCAAATAAACGAATACCGAATATTCGGCCTACATTTTCGCCGAAGCGCCGAATATTCAGCCGAAGCATATAACATTTTGTAGGTAAAACATTTAAATTTAAACTCCGGACAATTTGCTCAAAAATATACTTATTTTAACCAAAGAAAAATACCTACAAATTTATAATTATTTTATCCAAATAAAATGACATAAAATACCTTATAATAAAGAATAATTATAGTAAATTTAATAATTGAAATGAAGTTTTGCTAAATTATGATGAAATTTGAAAATGTATATAGTATAAAAGTATATAGGAGATTCGAACCATAACATTTATAAATTATTTAAATTACCAGATAAGCTTCTTACCGTTGTGCTAGCAACGCCGTAAATAAGTTTTTGCAAAAATATTATATAAGCTACATCTTTTAATTATTACTTTTTAAAAGCATTTTTATTAGAAATGTGAGCATTAATATCATTTTAATTAATAACAATTAATGCGAATAACCTATCCCTACACCTGTACCAAATTTCAGAGCTCTAAAATGTATAATACAGAAGTAATCGCAACTTTTTCAATTTTACATGTTAATTCCCTATGTCCCAGATTTCTTGGGACACCCGGTATATATATATATATATATATATATATATATATATATATATATATATATATATACATACACATATATCGTTTATTATTATCACTTTCGCAAAGAACGGCCCGGACGTATCCAACTACATTAAAAAATTTTCGGTTATAGTAATCACGACATCGGTTTATGTTTATTTTTTTCTTAGAAATGTTTTTGTCACGAGCAATTTTCAAAGCAACAATACAATAAAGTAGTTTTTACAAAGAACTTTATGGAAATTTGATTGTCTAGTTTATTATATTATACCCGGCTGGTTGGCAGTAAACACAAATAAACTCGGACAATGCGTTTGTATAGTCTTACCTAAGTTTAATTTTTAAAATTTGAATTTCTCTTTGATTGATTGATTGATTGATGTATGGTGGTGCTCTGCTATAGGCCTGAGCCTCTTCAGAGTGTATGCGTCAGTGTAGTGCAGTGTACCCATCAGTATACCTATCCTATGTGTTGTATTGTTTCATTTGTATGCCTTTTTGTGGCTGCCATTGGCCCCTCTATCTACTTGTCACATGACGTACACCAGAGGTGACATTAGTTCGATTTAGGGCCTAGCGTGTTTAAGTACTAGTGTACCTAGGCAGGGGAAACCGGAGTACCCGGAGAAAACCTGCCGCTCACTCAGCGCGAGCCCTACCGGCGGAGCGGTTCCGCTTGGACGGTCACCCATCCAAGTACTCGCCGCGCAGTGTGTCGCATAACTCACATTATCTTGCGACAAGCGGAATTTCTCTTTGCTAATAGCACACATATACATATTATAAATGTACAAAATAATTACATATATATATGTACTACATACATTTCTACACATTTTCAAATTTAAATGTAAAAATGTTACCAGTCGCGCTCGAGCCAGCAAAGCATACGGACGTGTTAATTAGTTATTAAACAAATTAAACAAACTGTGCTTGTTGAAATCAGTGCCTAAAACGAACCACGTGTTGTGTCGCTTCAAATCGCAACGTACATATACGTATACAATAAAACAAAAATATATCGTGGGGCGTCTCTATGAGACAGCCCCTGCAATATATATTAAAAGCGAAAATGCTAACAAACGCAAACAGTGAACAAACATGCTCAGAATCTTCAGCGGAAGAAGATACAAACGACGCTACAGGGTATACCCAAGCAACTTCGCACAAACGCCCATCGACCTCACAATTAACAAATGTAAGTAAAAAATACCAGTGCGATATAGCAACAAAAAATAGATTCCAGGTCTTAAATCCAGACCAGAGCGCTCCAGATGCAGTCAGAAATTCGTCAGAAATACACTTAAAAATTCCTCCAATATTCTTACATGAAGTCAATGACTACCAAAACATTGTAGCAGATCTGAATGAAATTCTCAAAAGCGATTTCACCACAAAGCAAAGTGGGAAAAATACAATAAAAATAAACACTACTTCAATTAATGATTACAGAATATTAACACAATACTACGATTCACTGAATGTGAAATTCTACACATTCAAATTACCCAACGAACAATCATTCTCGGTTGTAATAAAAAATATCCCACTATCACTCACAGAAGATGAAATCAGAGACGAACTAAAAACGACATATCCCGTAACCAAAGTGGTCAGACTTCGAAATAAATATAAAGATCCCATACCAGTTTGTGTAATAGATTTAAACAAAAATGAAGACTCATCAGAAATATATAATTTAAAACATATATTCCACGCACTAGTAACTGTAGAGCCTAGACGAAAAAATAAAGACATACCACAGTGCATAAACTGCCAAGCATACGGACACACCAAAAACTTCTGTAGAATGGACCCAAAATGTCACAAATGTGCAGGCAATCACCACTACACCAAATGTACAAAAGCAAAAAATGATAAACCTCTATGCGTTAACTGTGGTGAAAATCACCCAGCAAACTACAGAGGCTGCAAACACTACAAAGAAATCAAGGAAAAAATGTCAATCAGAAAAAACAAACAATCAAATCAACGAACCGAACAACAACAGAATCATCCCAAAAATATTGGAACAGACAATATTAACAGCAATACCCAACGTCAGCAACCTTCGACCTCTAAATCATATGCATCCTTTTTTCACAATAACACCACTCAAACCCATAACAGCTCACATACCAATAATAATCAAACATCAATAGAACCCCCACCCTCCATTCTAAATATTATCATTGAATTGATCAAACCTCACATTGAAACAATAAAATCCTTTATCACATCCATTATAAGCGCACTATTTAACTAAAATGGCGGCGACACCATACTTAAGAAATCTAAAGATAATGAACTGGAATGCAGACGGCCTTAAATCGAAAAGAGCCACAGTAATCGACTTCTTACAGAGACATAACATAGACATCGCATGCATTTCGGAAACACACCTTATTCCGAATGAAAGTCTCAAAATACCTGGGTACAATATCTACAGATTCGATCGAGAGGCACTCTGGGCATCGGGAGGGGTAGCAATTTTAATTAAACGCAAATTCAAACACCACGAAATACCAACACAGCAGCATTTAGCAATTGAAGCTACCGCAATAGAATTATCACTATATAATAAAGAAACTATTAAAATAATAGCAGCATACCAGCAACCAAACCGTAGAATACAAGAAGCTGACATAACATCAATTTTTAATAATCAGCAACCCACAATATTAATCGGCGACTTGAACAGTAAACATACGCAATGGGGTTGTCGAGTCAACAATCCAAATGGGATAAAATTGCACCGCATACTTACAGAACATTCCATACAAATATCAGCCCCCACTGAACCTACGCATTTCCCATACCGTACTGATCATTCACCAGATATCCTAGATGTAATACTATACAGAAATTTCTCCCCACCATTAACACAACATGTTCTATGTGAATTAGACTCTGACCACTTACCAATAATAGCGACTTTCTCCAATCAGCCTGATACGACACAAACACCAAATAAAATGCATTATGGAAAAATCGACTGGGACATTTTCAATCGCGAAATAAATAAAAAACTAACACCACCTGCACATCTAAAAACTACAGATGACATCGACGAAGCTATATTAAAATTCACAAAAACATTACACAAATCTACACAATCAGCAACAATACAACAAGGGTATATAAAGCAACACAACTATGCTACCCCAAAGTTCATATTAAGCTTAATTAAACAAAAGAATAGAGCACGTAGACTATGGCAAAGAACCCACGACAAACAGTGTAAACAAGAACTCAACCGACTAACTCATCAGGTCCACATGGCACTAGAAACCCACAGAATAAATACGTACCAGAGATATCTATCCGAAATACATCCAGGGGACTCACAAATGTGGCAAGCAACCAAGAGGATTCTCAAAAGTCCAACTATTATACCAACAATAGTAGAAGGAAATATAACGTATTCAAGTGATGAGGACAAGTGCAATGCATTCGCAGATTACTACGAAGAAGTATTCAAAACAGCACCTGGCAATGTAGATATAGCAGAGTTCGAAGCGATAGAAGATCCTATTCTAATACCAACAAAGATCAATCCAACATCACCAGCCGAATTAAAATTACATATTAAATTCTTAATTAACAAAAAGGCTCCAGGACACGACCAAATAACAAATTTAATAGTAAAACACCTCCCCCGAAAAGCGCTAAGTTTCCTAAGCTCCATCATAAATTCCTGTCTCCGTAAAGGATACTTTCCGAAAAGCTGGAAACACGCAAATATCATAATATTTCACAAACCTGGCAAAGATAAAAATCTAACATCAAGTTATAGACCCATTAGCCTATTACCAACATTATCTAAGTTATTTGAAAAAATACTAAAAACCCGAGTAGATACCTTCCTGCTATCCAACAATACCATCCCACCCTTCCAGTTTGGATTTAGAAAAAATCACTCAACAAATCACCAAATACTGAGAATATCAGAAATAATCGCAAATGGATTTGAAAATAAGCATCATACCGTCGCAGCACTACTAGACGTAGCGCAGGCCTTCGACAAAGTATGGCACGATGGCCTACTACACAAAATTAAACGTATGAATCCCCCGCCATATTTATTCCACATTCTGCAATCATTTCTGAATAATCGTACATTTCAAGTTAATATTAACAGCAATACATCCACTACTAGAAAAATTCGAGCCGGAGTACCACAGGGATCAATATTAGGACCAATTTTATTTAATATCTACATGCATGATATACCCGAATGTCAGAACTCATCCCTAGCTATGTATGCAGATGATACAGCAATATTAGGACAGCATTCAAACGTGGAAATAGCTAGAAATAATGTACAAACAGCACTGGATACACTAAATCCCTGGCTGAACAGGTGGAAGATCACACTTAATGCAGACAAATGCGAAGCAAAAATATTTACCCTTCGTAGAATAATAGATCCAGAAAATCTGATAATTAATAATACAGACATCACATGGAATCCTAGAAACTCAGCAATCAAATATCTTGGTGTGCACCTCGATCGTCGCCTAACGTGGAAAATACACATCGGGAAAAAACTCCAAGAGGCTAACAAGAGACTAGGAATACTCTACCCAATAATTAACAGAAAGTCCTCGCTTAAAAAGGAATGCACATTACTCATATACACGTCGATTCTGCGGCCCATAATTACATACGCATGTCCAGTATGGGGAGCAGCCTCAAAAACCCAAATTAAAAAACTACAAGCGTACCAGAACAAATTACTCCGAATTGCAACAAACTCACCCTGGTTTATCAGAAACGCCCAACTACATCGTGAGCTAGGAATCAGGACAATTCAAGAACATATTAAGAAAACGGCAAGAACATTTTTCACAAAAATACCAATGTGCACTAGCGCAGACTACTTCAAACTAGGACAAAGGACGAGACGAAAAACAAGAATTAGGAAAAGACTACCTCAGGACATATTGTTGACCACAGAAGACGAACTGGACTAAAAATACGAAAGTGATAAAGCGCAACGGGGGTTCTAAGAACTAACCCAACCAACGATCTCGAACAAGATAACAATACCATGAAATAACAATGAATTGTTGAACTGGTAAACATCAAATTAAAAAAAAAAAAAAAAAAAAAAAAATGTTATATTTATTTAATTTTTTTTAGTTAATTTCATTCTTTATTTACTGTTACATATGTATTTTAAATTAATTAATAATATTTTGTGTTTATGTTTTTTTCGGATATTGTTATCAATCGGTTATTGTTATCAAAAAACTCGAGTCCCGATGTGATCACATTAAGCGGCGTGCACTGTATATATATATATATATATATATATATATATATATATATATATATATATATATATATATATATGTATATATATATATATATATATATATATATATATATATATATATATATATATATATTATGACGTATATTTTGCTAATTTATGCGAGCGCCGAACTTGTAGCGACCACCGGGTTAACAACCGCATGTTGGTTTCCTGTTCAGTTCCGCAAGATACGTTTGTTCTGGTAAGACCGGGTATAATTAGGTGAAGAAAACAAGAGTTTTGGGAGATTCGTGTCCCAGCAGTGGCAAGAGAAGGTCGGGTTTGTTTTGAATTGTTTGAGAGTCGCGGAATCGCGGATGTGAATACGTGGTGAGCCAGTAGCCTTGTTAGAGTGTCGTTCCTGTTCTTTCGCGTGGTGTAGTGGTGGCCCTGAAGGCTAAAGTGTTAGTGATCCACCGAAAGTTACGTATCTCTGCGTCAAGGAGTTTTGTCGCGCTCACAAGGTGTAGTGTCGAGCCGTTAGTGCTTTCGTGTGAAAGACCACGTGCGTTACGGACGTCATCCCGTTAAGGGAGTTTTGGTCTACTGTCCACCCACATCCACGTTTGCCATCTCCGACGTGACCCATGACTGTCGTCGATCGTGTCCATCCCCATTCGCCCGCAGGCCGAGGAATACCGCTGAGTCAACGTATGGCGTAATACAGATGAGTACCTGTCCGTTTTGGTTTTTTTAGTTCGTGAGTTACTCACTGTGTTCGCGCATAGCGCAGTGCAGTTAGTGCGCCGTTTTAGTTACCGGCCAGTGTCGCCGTAATTTGGTGCGTTCCGACATTATTCAGCACGTTACCATACGATACTACTCGTGCCCGTCTTGACAACTTGCCAACTGTACGCCTATGGCACAGTTCGGACACGAGTCCGGCGTTGTGTTCTTTGCTTTGTAATTTTGTTGTAATATTTGCTCCATAAGTGAAAGATCGTTAACTTCAATTTGTATAGTATAACTTAGAATCATTTAACATTCATTTAATCTGTAAATTTAGCTTCATTTCAATAACACAACAGAATTTATCCATCGTTGATTACTCAATCGAACGAGGGCACCTGCCGTGTTGGCACCCCCTCGCTTACGTATTTTGTTATTGTTTATTAGTTGTGTCATCTCGACACGCCTCCTCATATAGAATTAAGTTCTTACAATTGTATCAGTCTCTTTAACCTATGTTAATTACACCGTCATTCTGATTTAATGTTTTGTTCTAATTCTTTATTTGCGAAGTAGATTCATCCCTCCTACGTTGGTTACTCTGCGTACACCCGAACTGAATTACTGTTTAACTTCCTGAAGAAAAAAATTCATAATAATCCGTTGAGTTGTTTAAGAGATCTAACAAGGGGAGGTCGCCACCGCCGGGACACGGATTTGGCTGAAATTTTTTTTCGAAGTAGCTGTACACCTATGGTGTTTAGTGGCAAAGTAATAGCGCGCACTATTTTGTCCTTTTCGAGAAAAAGGGCTTTAAAGTTAACGCATTAAAGATAAAGCATTTATATACCCGTTAAAAATGTGCACTGACAGTTGTTACAGCTTTGTCGCGTGGTTATACGTCCTGCTTTACACGCGGTAGGTCAGGGTTCGATTCCCACTCAAGTCATGTTTTATTTTTACATTTGAATTATTCTTAATAAATTAAAAACTCTTTAAATTAATAATAAATTTATTTAATTTACAATCATCACTCTCTTCTTTCCGCGGATTTTTTTTCGTAACTTTTGGAATAGTAATCGTCAAAAAAATAATTGAAGCAGAATCGTAGTGAAAACTTGGCCTCCTTTATAAACGATACTTATGCACGGGCAATTCAAATGCACGGATTATAAAAAACAAATGAATATATCATTATTTAAATTAATACATATTTAACATACATATTTTATGCATACATACATATTTTTATGATTGTAAATTAAATAAATTTATTATTAATTTAAAGAGTTTTTAATTTATTAAGAATAATTCAAATGTAAAAATAAAACATAACTTGAGTGGGAATCGAACCCTGACCTACCGCGTGTAAAGCAGGGCGTATAACCACGCGACAACGCTGTAACAACTTCCAGTACATATTTTTAAGGGGTATATAAATGCTTTATCTTTAATGCGTTAACTTTAAAGCCCTTTTTCTCGAAAAGGACAAAATAGTGCGCGCTATTACTTTGCCACTAAACACCATAGGTGTACAGCTACTTCGAAAAAAAATTTCAGCCAAATCCGTGTCCCGGCGGTGGCGACCTCCCCTTGTAAGTGGAATAAAAGATCTCGTACGAGCGAGCGAGCGGGCGGACGAGCGATATACATACGGACATATGTTGTAATAGTCATTTGATCCAGGAGGGTCTGTCCGGGATTTCTGTGCAAATATTTTTGAAACAGGAAGATGCTGAAGACATCGTTCCGAACACTATATCTCTTCGACAGGAGGTCGATGAGCTAAAAAAGTCGAAAAATCCAAGTTATGTAAATATAATTTAGTAATTCCTCTTTATCAAGATAGCTATTAGGTATGGTAGTATAGTCTATTGCACGATCATATACCAGACTTATTGATTTGTAATAATTAACCGAACCGTTAACAAACAGGAAGTTTAGCCTCACCAAGGAGCTAACTGATATGATCTGTACATCCTAATGCACTGGTGATCAACTAATTTCTATTATACTATTTACTACAAAATGCCAATATACAACGCATATAATTCCCAGGGTTTAATAACATTTTTACTACAGCAATTGCAATGCGAGTGCTGATGTATGCCACGCGGTAATGTTGAATGCGACACTGAATAATTGGTTATTGTTAAAATATCTACGATATGTTGAACTACAATGCAATGAGGTACCAACACATGCCCAATCAACATTACTAACTACTAAATCGGATGTTCCGCAAGGCTCCGTCCGTGGACTTCTTCTTTTCCTCGTCTACATAAACGATCTTCCAAACTACATAACAAGACCAAAATCGGTGATGTACGCTGACGGTGCATACTTCCTAACATCAACCAACATAACAACACTCAGGGAAACTGTCTAAAATACTCTATGTGATATTGAAGAATGGGGTGTTTCCAACAATTTAAAATTAAACATATCCAAAACCCAACACACTGTGAACTCGTTAGGAAGAACGGAAGCAGATGACGTCCTACCTCCTGTCTTGCAGTATCAAGTGCCTAGGTATTGAAATTGATAACACCTTATCCTGAAGCGATCATATTGACAATCTCCAACAAAGACTTTGAAAATTATGCTATTTACTAAAACAATTAATTACCATATCAAATATTTCGGATGCCTATTTTAAATCTATCTTGAACTATTGCATTGTCTTGGGGGGATCTTCTGTTCGTTGTCATTGTCTTTTCCTACTTCAAAAAAGAGCAACACGAATACTATCTCACGTCAGTTCGAGAACATCTTGCAAGTCCCTATTTGTCAAACATAAAATTTTAACAATTTATAGTATGTACATACTTAAAATATTAAATTTTGTGCACTGCAACAAGAACAAATTTGACTTCAGCACTCTCAGTAGCAAAGATTTCAGAACAACAAGACCAACCAATTCTATGATCACAATACACGTCACAATACTACTGCTTTTGAACAGGGCACGCTCTATATGTGTTGTAAAATGTACAACTTCATTCCCCTCAAATTCAAAAATCTGAATAGATATAAGTTCAAAAAGGTATTCAATAATTTTCTCAAAGACCACACTTTATATAGTATCGGTGAATTTTATGAACTGAATTTGAATTAAGTTTTACTCTAATGCTTCTCTCTTAATGTTTATCTTTAGACAAATTTTTATACAAATGTCTAATCTACAATTTTTCCAACACATGTATAACATGTTTTCTAGGAAATAAATTATTATTATTATTATTATTAAAATAGTACATTATACACCAAGGGAGAGAAACCACTTATTTTTCCTGAGGTGTAGTTTGAAGCCCGAGGGCGAAGCCAGAGGGCTACAAATACATCGAGGGAAAAATGGTGGTTTCTCCCGAGGTGTATATACTATTTTTTCCACGTTCGGGAGTAGAAACACTTAATTTCATAAATAATGAATTATAATAAATCGGAACGAAATTGCAATATTTAGAAGCCTTTGGAAATGTTTCCATGCAACGCGTACCATGATAACACACATTTATTTACAAAAACCTTTGTTATAATAAAAACTCCCTTATGAAAAGTGTTTTCGTCCCTAGGGAGTAAATGCTTCATTTCTGTCCCGCGTTTGACGCCATAGAAACCGACTTCTACTCCCGGACGTGTGAAAATGTAAATATTGCCATTTGTAGAGTACTTAAATTAAATATTATATTGTTATTTCCGAAGTTCACCGTCAATGTTACTTCTTAATAATACTTAACATTATTACCGACTTATGATTGGTACAAGGTATCTTTCTTCCGAAGAGTGTAAATAGCAGGGATGGGAAGTCATTAAAAACAATTTCCTACTCCCGACTCCGACTCTTTTCATTAACAAAAAATACTGAATTAACATACATATTTATATTTAATTACAAACAAATTTAATCGACAGTAACACAAAACAAACTACAGCTCCCCAAGTGTCAGAAATCGTATTGCTATAATTGATATTGTTCATATCGAGTACAGGCGGGTAAAAAGTGTTCGGTGAAAAATGGAGTTTTGTGTGAAAATCAAAAACAAAATTATAAACCGCATTATTTGTTCAATAAAACGTTGTAGAATAGTTTTGTTAGTCTATCTTTTGATGTATGTATATAAAATGCCATTGCTGTTATTATTTACGTTCTTTAAAACATTTCAGTCTGGAAGTAGGAAGTCGATAACTCTTTTCGACTCCCGACTCGGAATTCCATTTGACTAAAAACCATCGAATATTCGACTCGCGACTCCGATTCACCATCACTGGTAAGTGGCGTATGTTTACATTTTAAATATATTCTAAATATTGACAACTCACGACAAACAAGACGTATAAATATAAACATAGTAATATAAACAAAAACATTCGCACAATAAGGAAGAAACATTTTACCTTCTATATTAAAAATTAAGTTACAAATGCATCTTAGTATTATTTCTTTGAAAATTGAAAACATTTAAGTTCATATGACAACACCATTATATTAAGGATTCAATTTAACCTTGACTAAAAAATTAGTGCAATTTATACTATAATAAAACATGGCTTCATGTCTATATTTTTCATTTCTATCCATTGCACATACGAACCAACAGCGCTACAAATCTTATAAGACGTATAATGTCATTAATGTCGACACAATCAATCTGCAGTACGCCCATTGCTAAAAAGCGGACTGTGTCAATTTTTTCCACGCACATTTCCGGTTTGCTATAAAGGTACAAATTGAATTGGCACTCTATATTAAAAGTCAACGGAGCGGTTAATAGCGCTTCGATGATGGCGTTGTACCCTTGGCGGTTTACATCGGGACAAAATTCTTCATGCATTTGGTACAATGATTCAGGACGAATCATATATTAAGATTTTTAGCTCATCGACCTCTTGTGTTCGGTACGATATCTGTAGCATCTTCCGATTTCAAAAATTTTTGCACAGAAATCCAGGCCAGACCCTGCATCACGAAATGACTGTTACTGACTATTGTATTCAAAATTTTCTTACATATGCAGGCAATGGAACAATATTTTTCCATATTTTTTATTTTGAAAAATTATGTAAGACCATTGGAGAAAAAAATATTATTTAATTAAAAATTGAATAAAAGAAGATCAATGCATTTATAGTCGGCTTAGTTTGCTTTGCTTTTGTCAAAAGAAGAAAATGTATTCACACTTGTTTTAAATTTGTTGTTTTATTTCCGACCTAGGCACCTAGGATTTTAAAGGGTATGTAGATAAATAATAATTTGTGATATATTCAGACTTGCACATACGTCGATGAGCTGCAGGTATGGATGTCTGTATCCATTCATAGTTTTCTTGTCTTCATTGACCAAGCTGCATTTTCACGCGCTGCTAAAAAAATAGACGTCTAATTTATTGGTGCCGGCACTGTCGACTGGTTCCTAGCTCTGCACTAGCGTGTAAACGCGTAATTTTTATTATGTTTCATAACTTAGGCTAAACTAAAGTTCACCAAAAGTATGTTTGTTTGAGTTTAGTTTTCAACTTTGTTCAATGTTATAAATTCTCGTATATATCACGATGTCCCAAAATTGTAGAACCCGCTTAATATCATGCTCTCGGTTCCAGAAAAAACTGTGATATTAACCGAAACCCGCTTAATATACAAATTCGTGACATTAACCGAAAACTCGCTTATTATGATTATTCATGATAATAACCGGAAATTTATTTAACAAGAAAATCTTCTATGAATTAGAAAAAAAGCAATATCTATAAGTTTTGCATATAAAATTATTTGAACCTTTTCTCCAACGTTAATTGATGTGTTTTGATGGAATTATTTTTAAATAGTGTGCTTTGCTATATTTTCTAATTCATGCAAGCCATTACAATTACTTTAATCTCAAAAATAAAAAAAAATACTCCTAAAATTTGCCTTAGTCACATTTCGCACAAAATTATTTTTATAGTACTATATCGAATATATTACCAAAGGCATACAAATAAAAAAAAACATTGTATGTTGTATAACCCGATGATATTAATCGAGTTCAAAGTGTCAAAAACAAAATATATTCATTATAATGAGCGGGAAATGGAAATTAACCTTTCTATACACGCGTGTCGGTCTCACAGACCGACGATTTCTTAGTTTGTTTATTTTGAGAAAAATAGACACTCTTGAGTGCTCATGATCCCGATACCTTCTCAAAACTTTGTACTTCTTATGGTAGGTACATAGTGATCGTTGTAAAAATAACACGTGTGCATTAGTTTACATATTCGGTCTGATAGACCGACGCGTGTAAATTTGCTATATTTTCGTGAACGGTAAGTATTCTGTTTCTGATATAATCTTGTAGCTATATATACCTAAATAAGCATTACATAGGTGTTTATTTTGCCTAGTTGTTATCACAAAAACAAAAAATATTTATATATTTTGTTTTTATTATATATTATTACATATTATATATATATATATATATATATATATATATATATATATATATATATATATATATAGATAATTTCGAAATTGGATTATGAATGAGAGCAGGCAAGGCTACAAAGTCTCTGGGACGAAGTAGATTTCAGGGAAGATGAAATAAATGACGAAGCAGACAGCAATATAGAGGATAACACTGAAATTCAAGAACAAATGTCCGATGCCGAAGAGGAGTTTGATTCTGAATGTTTAGAATGTTATTTTATAATTATTTTTATGCCATATAATCAAATATATGTTCTGTTATCACATAGTTTTATTTTAAACTGAACCTGTATTTAAAATTTAGTGTTAAATTCATATTACAGACCGACGCGTGTATTTGTGTCATAAAAAAATTCGCGTGTATAGAAAGGTTAAGCAAGGTGACATTAACAGAGTAATAGTACATTATACACCAAGGGAGAGAAACCACTTATTTTTCCTGAGGTGTAGTTTGAAGCCCTCTGGCTTCGCCCTCGGGCTACAAATACATCGACGGAAAAATGGTGGTCTCTCCCGAGGTGTATATACTATTTTTTCCACGTTCGGGAGTAGAAACACTTAATTTCATAAATAATGAATTATAATAAATCGGAGCGAAATTGCAATATTTAGAAGCCTTTGGAAATGTTTCCATGCAACGCGTACCATGACAACAGACATTTATTTACAAAAACCTTTGTTATAATAAAAACTCCCTTCCGAAAAGTGTTTTCGTCCCTAGGGAGTAAATGCTTCATTTCTGTCCCGCGTTTGACGCCATAGAAACCGACTTCTACTCCCGGACGTGTAAAAAAATGTATTACTTTAATAGTGTTTAGCAATTGGATTTTAAGTTTTTGTGATAATGAGCGGGTCGTGATATCAACCGAAGAGGTATTAAACGGGTTCGTCTGTATACAATATGTATATTTTTTTATTATTATTATTTAGTACAACAAATAATAAAAACATAGGCCCGTATGCTCATCTCGCTTTTATAGCACTTTTCTACAGTACTGCTGTCAAACGCGCTTTTTTGTTTCATATGCACACCTCAGTTTTTCGTCGCTTTTATCAAAATAACTGTTTACGCAACTACGATACGGCTGAACGTTAGCTGTCAAACCTGTGCATCGTCAACGACCAATCAGATACAACTACTAGTTTTAAATCTATTCAAATTCAAAGCTTTGTGCTGCAAGGATATGGACGGTAAATACCAGTTTGTACATTTCTTTTCTAAAGAAAATAATAAACCGGAACGCAATGCAGCTAATACAAAGTAAATAATGCAATTATTTTGTAATTTTTTTTTAATTAAGCTCTCTACATCAACACATGCATGTATTATATCGTTTATTTATTATATTTATTCCATATTATTTGCCAATAAAACCTGTCAAAATATAACTAAACCAACGTTAATGCACTTATGAAAGTGGGTTATACCACTTGTATACGCACGCCTTCATAATCTGACCAAATAACCTAGCCTAGCTTCTCTTGATACATCCATATTTCTAGAAAATATTCCCGAAGCACCTAACAATTTTTGTCCTGAAACTACTGTTCCTCCAATTTCGGCATTAATCTTTCGACAACATGCTTACCATGTACACAAATTACCTTGTTCACCCAACACATAACAAAATAAAATGTTCAACAAAATATGCGATGTTAATTTGAATACAATGTTACAACCTATTCATATTTACAGCGCAAGCAAAAGATGAATTAATTGGAGCAAGGAATATTTGATTTCAATCATTAGCATTAAACTATATCAAGTTACCAAAAACATACGAAAACAATCATATAAAAAAGCAATACAAAACATGTACAATGTAAGCATAGGAATAGTGTAAATAAAAAGTTCCCTTTGAATTATTAAAGGTAGTTTCATAAATAATTTATTATTTCCATCGATGAACGATGCGCTGGCTTATTCACAATCGAATCACGGCCAGTGATGCTACCTGCTGGTGAAAATATTTCGTACACGCGAGGCCTCCGAGATGTTTTGAACGTTTACGTTAATGTTCGTTAAAAGGTAACATGTGAATCATTGGTAATAATCTCACATGGGATGTTAATTACATTTAAGAGGGAATGTGTGTGAAGAATTGCGATACATAATTAATTACGGCTTATAAACATCCGTTTTAATCAACAAGATATTACACACACACGCACACGCAAATATCACCGGTTTCCGTTTACAGACAACAATTTCAATATTTCAACACCATTCCCCGTTAGAGAACAGTGGAAATTTTGGAAACCCAGATGTGTATTTCGGAAATAGACCAGTCTGCGTGTGTTTCAATAATATAGCGCCAGTGTCTATCCGTCTGCTTGCCCGCCGGCCGCGGCTATTTGACAAGCGAATGCATTCATGTATTCGCTCGGATCCACAATGTTAGGCGATGACGCCATCATGCGTCACACTGTGTGCTAAGAAACACACCATACTAATGTGACATGATGTCGCACTGTGAAACCAAAGCTCGGATATTCGCTACCAAGTTCCATCTCCTCACCGAAGCCATTGTATTAGCACGACAGCAACCAGCAGCACAGACAAGTAATACGGTTGGCCAATAGACCAGACGTCGTCATATTTTTACGAAAATTTCTGTGCGATCCCTTTTTTTCTGCCCTGAAGACGGATGCGAATAATGAATTCACTGGTTTCATTGATGTAGGTGAGAAATTGTGATTAACACTGATGTCCGATTGACAAATGACGTTGATGGTTCGTACATTCATTTGTTGCAAAATGCTTGCAAAAGGGAGTACAGTTTCGCAGACAGTGTGCAGTTCAATTATTTTATATATCTTCTGTTGATAGCCGTCCTGGATTACTGCTATAGCAAAACTAGTGCGTAGATAAGTAGCCATTTTATTTATTAAAGTTTTCCGAGAAGTTGTTACATTGGTTTTAAATTAAAATCCTGCCACCAGCCGACAAAGTATTTCATGTGTAAACAATAGACGACTCGTAAAAGTAGATCACATTGTATAGGGTTTTTATAATATTAATTAATTTTGCTCCTGTTGGATTTAGTTTAATTATGAGAGAAGATGGATTTTAATTAATTTAATTATTAATATCGTCTAAAAGGTTTAGAATTGCGTGTTTAGTTTCGACTTCGCGAACCACAAATTCCTTCTGAACAAATACATATTTAGAAAGTTTATGCTTACGTTTAGATTTACTGTTCGCTCATTGTTTGTTAAAATTAATGATCTTTCTTTAGCCAATAATTAACGTACTTCTGTTCAACGGCGGAACAGTAAATGGTAGTGGAAACAATATGCTTGTTTTCAGAAACTTTTTCGTTTTTCGTCTAATGAACATCTGTATAGAATCTTTACAAGCGGTTAGTATTTTGTGCTTAATTTTTTTAATCTGCTTATAAGTTCTTTTTCAAATTGGTACATAAAAGTGATACAATTTATAAATGTTTAGAGACGTATTTCTACATGTACATAGAAGACAAAACACATTCCGTTATATATCATAAAGATGTTGATTCATGAAAAAATTCGTTCAAACTAGTTTATAAAATACATTTTTACACGTCCGGGAGTAGAAGTCGGTTTCTATGGCGTCAAAATCGGGACAGAAATGAAGCATTTACACCCCCATTTAATACCATCTATTACATATGCCTAGATTGGTCTCGCTACGGACATAACATGCTGGGATTTCAAAGCATTTGAATATATATATATATATATATATATATATATATATATATATATATAATATATATATATATATATATATATATATATATATATATATATATATAATGTAATATTTATTTAGCTATTGCTACATTTGATCTCACGATTTGGAAAGTGTTGTGCATGTTAGTAGTACATGTACGTTCCATGCAAATTATATTTCACATTTTGAGTTAATATTTCGATTAAGGTTAAATCTCCCGTTATCCTAACGTATTGTATCCTAGCGTACGGCCGTTTTTCGGAAAGAACCATAGAGGCCAAGGAGCTGAAGAAGAGAAATCATTTAAGCGTTCCGGGAAATTAGAGATCCTTGTATCTACGGTCCGGACAAACAGACGTCTCTTTACGGGAATACAAGAACCCACCGTGGCCTCTACTGTGGAGAACAAAAGAAGATTTATTTTTTATACGACTTGGAATTAGATAGGACTTATCTCTGTTGCTTAGCGCCCTTATTTGTATCCTATTTCTCTTATGTATGGGACGGATTTAGTCTGATCAGATTCATACCACTAACCCTCACTCTTACAACGGTTTTAATATTTTTTACTGGTGGTAGATATTCATATTTAGTTAGCGTACTTGGATGAGTTTATGGTTAAGATGATTTTTTTCTAAAACCAACTATAGCTACTGGCATGCAAAATTCAGAATTAGCTTTTAGATATTCATGTTTAAATATTAGCTTTTAGATATTCATGTTTAAATATTAGCTTTTAGATATTGATGTTTAAATATAATGCTTATTATACATGAACATGTCTAGTTGGGATAATGAATAATTGAATTTTATATGCACAAGCTAGCTAATCTAGAACCACAGACAATTACATTTAAATATAGCGCAGTTTTAAAGAGATAACAGCAATTATAAGAGAAACAGTTACTTCTAAAACATCTGCGTTGCATCTTGTGTTTAACCTATGTCATTCTGAATATATTGTACTTCTTATTCCAACCACGTGCGCTCCATTTCTGTGAATATATTTCGTGCTATAAATTTCGATTCAACGATATATCAAATAAAATATATTTTTCAAGACAATCTTTTATGTTTTTCAAGACAATCTTATATGTTTTTTCTCGATAAAGGAGTGTAAATGTTGAGATTGATGGGCCCGATACTTTCTTTTTTAGTGTTCACGGCCCTCTGTTCGGGTACATAAAAATATGTAGACCATATCTGATTATCTATGAAGCACTAAAATGTTGTAAACCATCGTCGGAGCCATATTTATAGATAAATATGATAAATAACGCGCGGAAGGTTGCATTTGTATTGCAGTGTTACGAGATATTACATCAGATGAAATTTAAGGTGCAATTCATATTCAGAAAACGATGGTCAATTATCAGTAACGAACCAGGAAGTTTAAAAGCCCCAGTAAATCGGCTTTAAATATAATTTTATCGATTAAGTGTTCAAATTTATTAAAACATGTACAGTATGACCTTTTTAATCCGAAATAATAATTGCACGGGTTGATCCGAATGATCGAAATATTCGGATTATCGAACAAAAACAGAAAATACAAATTTTCCTAATTGCACAAGCAAACAAAAATCAACTATTTTGTGACATGGATAATACAAGGCGTATTCTCTGTAAAATTACACTAGAAAGCAGAAAATAACCTCGGATTTTCTCTATCACCCATACATTTTTTAATACGAAGTTCTGTGTGTAATACTGAAATATATTAATATCGATAGGTTCTAAATGTTACACATTTTTCAAAATGTTGCTGCGAATGTTTTACGGCGATAATTTGACGCTGCGGCATCCCGGATTAATGTCGAGCAGAAATCAGCAAGCAAACTAGGACTCCATTTGCTTTGGTATCGCTTTTCCATGGTTGCAATGTCCTAGTGGAACCGTTCCCCATGTTCGTCGTTTACGGCACCCAAATTTTCCGCAACGAAATCGAGATGAGCATCCAGAAAGTGAATTTTTAATGACATGTTACATTCCATATCTCTGTAGGCACCAAATAATTCGGTTACAAGATCTTCGTAATTTTCTGCTTTGACGTTTTCAAGAAAATTGCTGCCTGTTTTAAGTGTTCCCCATGCTCTTAGCTCAACTTCCGTCAGCATATTGTCAAATTCGCCATCTTTCATAACTTCTCATATTTCTGGTCCCACAAATATGTCCTCGTTAATTTTTGCCTTACTAACTCAGTTTCAGATACAAGAACTTTCTACCGTTCCGATCTAGTGCTTTAGCAAAATTTTTCATTAAGCCCAATTTAATATGCAGTGGTGGTAGAAATACGTTTTTAGGATCAACCTGTGGTTCGTCGGTAATATTTTTTAGACCTGGAGTTAGTACTTGACGTAGTAGCCATTCTTTCTGTATATAGTGATGATCTCGTACACGGCTGTTCCATTCACACAGGAAACAGCAGTATTTCGTGTACCCCAGCAGCTGTCCAAGAAGAAACGCTATCACTTTTAGGTCTCCATAAATTGACCACTCATAGTCTTTAAACCGGATGTGTTCTAGGAGATATCACATTCTTCGATTCCTTCATATGAACGGCATGAGCTATAGGAGCAGATGGGTATTTATTGCCATTGTGAAGCGAAACTGCTAAGTTTCGAAGGATCAATGAATAGGCGCCAATTGCTTGGTTCATGTTTCTGTCTTAATGCATCAAATAAGTTGTCAACATTCGTGCGATATACCAAAATCCCTTCTTGAGTGTAATAATGTGTAAGCCCTTTTTGACGTTTTCGGAAGTCACTTATATGTACGTCACCTTCGAGGAGATTCCATTATTTAAATCTGGATGTTAGGAGTTCTGACTGTGATTTTGATAGTTTTAAATCCTGAACTAAATCATTCAGTTCAGCTTGTGAAATCAAATGTGGTTCTATTGAACATTGTGGTACTTGAAAGTCTGGATCATTGTCGATTTCCTGTGCGAATTGCGTATCATCTGGTTATTCTTCGTCCAAACTCCACGATTCTGGTGGTTTTCGGATAGGAAGTTCTTCACAATGTTCGACAGGCCGTAAAGCTGATGGTAAATTGGGATACTGCCGAGTATACTTGGCCCTGTATGTTACTGAGGCAAAAGTAACAATCTGTAGCATAACTCTCCGTTTTCTTCACACCATTGGTACTGCAAACCGAATTTTAAGTTTTGTACTATTCAACAATGTTACACAAGTCTTACAACATATGTGAGGAGCCCATTGACTTATCTTGATCTCCTACTTTAACTCCGAAATAAAGTTCGTACGCTCTTCATACAAGTAGCGCGAAAGTACGATTTTGGGATTTAAAAGATATTTTCCCCCCATACATAATAAAAACTGTTGACATTATTTACACACTTCCTAGGCACTGTACTTAATTGTTAATTCACAGTCAATCACAGTACAGTAATAAACATAAATTAAGAATGTAGAACACGAGCAGGTTAGTAACTTCAACGCTGGTAAATGCCTGCTAAGACTGCGTTCGAATTGGAGAATTTAATGCACTAATATACCACGTGACTGGTTGTATACACTAAATGACGTTAGGATTTTAGAAATAAACATTAGGATTTATGTTTCTTTCCACTAGAATTTTGTTATTTGCTTAAAAAACCGTATGGTCGAAACGTCGCATATCTATTATTATCTTTATGATTAAATTTTGAAATAAACAGTTCACAACACCTTGAACTATAGTTATTTATTCCAATCATTTTGGATTCAATATTTCTCCTTCTCAAGATCTACAATTGACTAAAGAAAATCTACAATAAAATAATAAAAAACAAAAAATAAAAAATACATGTACCTATTACATAATATTATGGATATGTGTAATGGGAAGGTACATATAAAAAGTTATTTATTGCAGAAGCGAAAAAAATTAACTAATGTTGGATTGTTTGCATTTTTTGTTCAGGTTAATTTGTACTAATTTTTGTATCAAATCATGTAACACGAGTAAACTACAATATTCTACTAGCAAACACGGTCACACATTCTCCTTTACCGAGACATCAAGTATTTAATTTTTTTGTTTTAAATTCAAGTATTTTCGTTTACGTGCCATCTAGATTCATATTTAGTGAGTTCCCCCAGAGAAATATCGCAAATACCATAGTTTACTGTATCGGGGTTTACAGCTATTCACTATATCGGGACGCAATGATAAAATTTAAGTGTTCACGCTATCTGGTAGTTCATTTAATCGAGAGTTAACTAAATTGCGACTCTACTGTATATATATATATATATATATATATATATATATATATATATATATATATATATATATATATATATATATATATATACCGGGTGTTAATTAAAAAACTTGCCATAGGCGTTTAACATGTAAAATCAGTTTTTCCTCCTGCATTAGTTCCCAAATTACTTTAGAGAAAAATACTTTAAATAAAAGTTGTAGAGAATTAAATTCTGCATCTAAGTAAGCAATCAGATTTAATTTTTGACATTTCCTAACTGAGAAAATCAAGTTTAAAATTTCATGAAAACACTTAATATATAGGAATAGCCATGGAATTTAAACAAAATTAAAAACAATTGTATGACATTTGCTGTCAAAAAAATGTGTGTTTCGTAATTTTCGTTCAATAACAGATATTTCTAAAAGTATGGAATAGTTTTCACATGAAGAAAAGCTTCAAGTAATAAAATGGTTCTATTCTGGACAAATTTATCTAAATATTCGTGATTTAATAATTTTTTTGACAGCAAATGTCATACAATTGTTTTTAATTTTGTTTAAATTCCATGGCTATTCCTATGCATTAAGTGTTTTCATGAAATTTTAAACTTGATTTTCTCAGTTAGGAAATGTCAAAAATTAAATCTGATTGCTCACTTAGATGCAGAATTTAATTCTCTACAACTTTTATTTAAAGTATTTATCTAAAGTAATTTGGGAAGTAATGCAGGAGGAAAAACTGATTTTACATGTTAAACGCCTATGGCCAGTTTTTTAATTAACACCCGGTATATATATATATATATATATATATATATATATATATATATATATATATATATATATAACCGCAGGACGGAGTAGGGGTAGGGTATGGTAGGGTATGGTAGGGCATGGTAGGGTATGGTAGGGTATGGTAGGGTATGGTAGGGTAGGGTAGGGTATGGTAGAGTATGGTAGGGTATGGTAGGGTATGGAAGGGTATGGTAGGGTATGGTAGGGTATGGTAGGGTATGTTAGGGTATGGTACGGTATAGTAGGGTATAGTAGGGTATGGTAGGGTATGGTAGGGTATGGTAGCGTATGGTAGGGTATGGTAGGGTATGGTAGGGTATGGTAGGGTATGGTAGGGTATGGTAGGGTATGGTAGAGTATGGTAGAGTATGGTAGGGTATGGTAGGGTATGGTAGGGTATGGTAGGGTATGGTAGGGTAGGGTATGGCAGGGTATGGTAGGGTATGGTAGGTTATGGTAGGGTATGGTAGGGTATGGTAGGGTATGGCAGGGTATGGTAGGGTATGGTAGGGTATGGGAGGGTATGGGAGGGTATGGTAGGGTAGGGTAGGGTATGGTAGGGTATGGTAGGGTATGGTAGGGTATGGTAGGGTATGGTAGGGTATGGTAGGGTATGGTAGGGTATAGTAGGGGATGGCAAAGTATGATAGGGTATGGCAGGGTATATTATTAGGTACCATAGTAGCTGCCATACCCTGCCATACCCTCCCTACCTTACCATATCCTATCATAACCTACCATACCCAACCATACCCTAGCATACCCTGGCAAACCCTACCATACTCTACCCCTACCCAGTCCTGCGGTTTTTTCTATGTACGGTTTTTTCCGTGTGCGGTTTTTTGCATGTGCGGTTTTTTCCATGTGCGGTTTTTTCCATGTGCGGTTTTTTCCATGTGCGGTTTTTTCCGTGTGCGGTTTTTTCCGTGTGCGGTTTTTTCGTGTGCGGTTTTATACATGTGCGGTATTTTCGTGTGCGGTTTTTTCATGTGCGGTTTTTTCGTGTACGGTTTTTTCACCGAATTATATATATATATATATATATATATATATATATATATATATATATATATATACAGGGTGTAGAGAAAGTAATGCAACAAGGCTATATTTTTGTTATTATTGAATTTAGAGAAAAAATTTTCAGACAAAAGTTACATGATAAAAAGTACTTTATATTTCTGTGGCCTTGAAATTCTCTTAAGCCATTACGCGCATGCGTTACGCTGTGCAACTTTAATTTTTTAAATGGCAACATACCATTTTGACTAAATTTTTGGAATCAGAAAGACTTTATTTTAAGTATTTTTAAGCTGTTTTTCAACATTTTGAATTTAATTTCTGCCGTTATAAAACATGCAAAATTAATTCTGTTTTCTGCATTTAATGTAGAATTTTATGCTCTACAACATTTATTTGAAGCTTTTTTCTCTAAAATAATTAGGGAAGCAGGAAATTATAAAAATATGATTTTACATGTTAAAGTCCTATGTTCCGGTGTCGCGGTCACCACCCTGTATATTCATTTAAATGTAGAAAAAATTTAAATTTCACCTGGGGGTGGGGTATTTATGTACCCTAAGGGAGAAAATCGCCCCCTTTTGAATTCAACACTGTATAATACAATTTTAAACAAACAATATTCAAGTCATGTGATCGTGTGAAGCCATTCAGAATACTGCAGGAAAAATACTAAAACTGTACTAACTATTACAGAAAATTACACAATGATTTTCCATATGTTATCATTACGGAATGCGTAGTAGTTGACCCGTAGTTCACACATCGCATATTATCTACAATGCCAGCAATATATTTTCTTATCTTTATATTTTATTTTTTAGTAATAAATAAAATAAAATTACTGGACAATAATTAAGTATTGCAAATATACTTAAAAACAAATAACAGTATTTACTCGACAATGAACCAAGCAATTTAACGCAATAAATTACAATATAAACTCAGAATAAACGTTAAAAATATATAAATAGTTATCTTAATAATAGAAAATCCCAGTAAAACTTGAATGACAGCGTTAGAATGTAAAAACTTTTTACAAATTAAATCAAAACTTAAAACATGTGAAAACGGCATGTTGTAGCAGCAATGCTAGTGGTACAACAGTGAGCGGGCGAGAGGATGAGCAAAACACATACAGACATTATATTGTTATAATCATTTTGTGATCTAGGGGGCCTGTCCGGGACTTCTGGCGCAATTTTGTTTTAAATCGGATGATGCTACAGAAATCATAATAAACACTAGGAGATCGATGAGCTATAAATAAGAATGCTATGTAAATTAATAAATGCTCCTATAACACCTTTTCACCAGATGCATAGTTTTTGCCTAATGTAATACAGTTTTAAACAAACAATATTCAAGTCATTGATCGTGTGATGTTAGGTTGAAAGTCATTATCAAGGACAACTACAAATCAACAAAATTAAATAGAATAAACTACAGTATCAACTCAGAATAAACGTTAAAAATATATAAATACTAACCTTAATAATAGAAGATAACAGTAAAACTAGAATGAAAACGTCAGAAGGCACACGTTTTTTTACAAATTAAATGAAAACTTAAAATATGTGAAAACAGCATGTTGTAGCAACATGGCTGCATCGTCAAGACAAAGAAACAATTTGAAAACCAATTCAACACCCAGCACCCTGAATTAAAACCCAACGTGTCCAACACAAGCGCGTAATCTGTAATAAGGTTATTAAAATCAGACAACTGATTATATTTGCCGGCGGAAAAGATCGAAACAATCGACCTACGGAGCATACTATTCGTTGAATCGTTGCAATATTCAAAAAAGATTTTACTCCTCACGGTAATAGGTCCCCATTAAGACATCAAAATAAAGAAGTAAAGAGAATATTGTTGCCTTATGTGCTAATGTTACAAAGATGCAAATTTATCAGTTCCACATTGTTCGCATGAATTGGGAATTTCACAACAACCTAGCATATTTTGCGAAAAGACTGTGTTGACCCAAGAACTAATCCACCAGACCATCGTAGTTTGCTGATTGGGCATTAGAACGACTTGAAATTGATCTTAATTTTGGTAAAAACATCATCTTTTCTTGTGAAGCTCATTTTTTATTTAATGTAACGTGATCGTATCTTCTCCAAAATAAAAATAAAAATTCGTATTTTGTCTCATATTCATGAGTTAATTGTCATAAGTATTTTATGTTGTTGTGTATAATTAATTATAGAGATGAGCCACATATCTATAATAAATTGCCTGTTTTGTCAATACTGTATTCAAATATAAATTAAACTGAATTGCCCAACAGATAAGAGTACATTAGTCTACTATGCGCGATAATACATGTTAGATATCAGTCAGTAGGCAGCAGTCAGTCATGATGAAACCAGTACACAAGTTGTGGTTTATACATGTAATATTGTACGTAAGTCACATAGTGCATAGTGCGACGATTAAGGGAAAATTTGGATATATAGAAGAAGAACAACGTGACGTTTACGTGTCAGAATATATAAATGCGAACAGTTTCCGTGATAATCTTGGCGAAGATTTAACTCTACACACGCTAGTTAATCAGAACAGTCTACCTACACTCACTTTAAGAAATCTTTCATTTATAGTATATTTGCAAATAAAAAAAATATTTCTGGAAACTATACCGGTTTTTATAAACGTATCCGGATTAAGAGTAATATTCATTACTGGAAATAAAATAAAAACTGTGCCAACAAATGCATTTAATATTCAAGGTCTGTATCGTATACAGTTGGGGAACAACCAGATATACACCATATTAGACAGAGCATTTAATAATGACCTTACAATATTGGATCTTCGCTGTAACAAATTGAGATCATTTTCATACACCTGGTTTCAGAATCCTGGACTACTAGAGGAAGTGGCTCTTTCTGGAAACCGGATCGAATATTTACAAGAGCGAGCGTTTGAACGTATGACTGGTTTAAGAAACCTAATATTAACTCATAATCGTATTTCTAGAATCGATAGTGCTGCTTTCCGCTCTAACTACGAGTTCTTTGATCTCAGTTTCAACAATATATCTGTGTTATCCACAAACATGTTCGCTGCTGGCCGGACAACCTTTCGATCTCTCTACATTGCTTACAATCAACTGAATTTTGTATCTGCAAAACTATTACGGAAATTTAAGACAGAAGAAATGTTAATCGATGGTAATCCATGGCAGTGTCCTTGTTTGCGGAACATTGAAAAGTGGATACGAGAGAATTATGTGTCGCGATATTCTCTGGACGATATTTCTACAAATGAGCCAGTGTGCGCAGTAGCTCGTACTTTCAGTGATGTGTGTGTATCGGCTGTGAGCAGTGAATTACAACAGTTATATGCGAAGGAACTATCACCCCTACAAGACTGTTTAGCAAGTCCGTGTGGAGAATGCTATAACAGCCGTATAAAGTACAAGAATATGGAATAACATTGTTTTAATAACGTTTTTATAAAATAATTCGATTAATGTAAGATTTAAACTTGGAACTGTATCCATTTATTATTACCGCATTTATTTTTTTATAAATAGATTTTTATGTACCAAGGGTGTTATGACGATGATTATAGAAGAAGGGCGACGATGTTCCAGCAGGAGGACGTTAGGCCCCAAGGAAGAATGTCGTCCGATTGATATAATCATCTAATAGTTCAAAAATTCCCTTTATTATTCATACGCTTAAATGTTACATTATGTACACATGGTTGGCAATTATATTTGATAGTAAACTCCTACATAACTCATTTATTTTAGTGTTCTAGATTTATGCCGTCAGGCGTTTGTACGTTCGCTAATTTTTGCTCGTGTATGTACATATATATTGTGTGTGTTTTTTAGCTCATCGACCTCCTGTCGAAGAGCTATAGTGTTCGGTACGATGTCTGTAGCATCTTCCGATTTCAAAAATTTTTGCACAGAAATCCCGGACAGACCCCCTGGACCACGAAATGACTATTACAACATATGTCCGTATGTATGTCGCTCGTCCGCTCGCTCGCTCGCTCGCTCGCTCTCTCGTACGAGATTTTTTGTTCCACCCAGATCTCCTAAACCAGTGGTTCTTAAAGTGGGGGGCGCGACCCCCAAGGGGGTCGATAACAATTTTTGAGGGGTCGCAGAATATTTGGCGAGTGATCCATGATTGCAAGTAAACAAATAAATCTGCTAATAATAAAAACAATTAGTAATTCATTTTAATTAAACAAAAGAAATTACCTCCTGGATTTTAGTCCCCTCCAACATTTTTCTGCGCACACGGTTCGGGGGTCCTTCAGAATTTTCAATTGTGAAAAGGGGTCGCGCGACCAAAAAGTTTAAGAAACACTGTCCTAAACTACCCAACGGATTTTTATGAAATTTTTTCTGCAGATACGTGTCATGGTCTAGTTGTGCAAGGTACATTTTATTTTTCAAAATTTTCCTTCGTACTTGAGAAAAAAAATATTTTCCAATTTTTTTTCAGTTTTTATTTTTTTTCTGCGTTATTTGTTATTCAATTGTATTCAAAATTTTCCTGCATATGCAGGAAATAAAACAATATTTTTCCATATTTTTTATTTTGAAAAATTATGTAAGACCATTGGAGAAAAAAATATTTTTTAATTAAAAATTGAACAAAAGAAGATCAATGCATTTATAGTCGGCTTAGTTTGCTTTGCTTTTGTCAAGAGAAGAAAATGTATTCACACTTGTTTTAAATTTGTTGTTTTATTTGCGACCTAGGCACCTACGATTTTAAAAGTGAATTTAGATAAATAATAATTTGTGATATATTCAGACTTGCACATACGTCGATGAGCTGCAGGCATGGGTGACTAACCCATTCTTTGAATACTAGTTTTTATACGTATTGTCCCGCGCAGTGCGTGCACCGTACCTTCGCGTAACAGTTGCTCGTTGTGTGCCCCCAGTACTGGTAGTTGTGGCACTGCTTCTTCGTTCGATTTGTAATCTTGTGTGTACTATGTATTTAACTCTATTTTGTAACGTATAGAGTGTGAGGTCATTCTTGGTGATTAGTAGCATTAGAGGTTTGGTGTTGTACCTTGTGAATTTCATGCAGTGGCAGTTGATAGCAGTTATATTGTATGTAGTTTTCAGGCATTCTATAACTTCTTCTGATGTCACGTCTTCAGCCCGGCCACGGATCACGAAGGCGTGTGTCTTGTCTGCTTTGTCCGTGTATGTGTGGAATTCTATGCTCTGTTTTTGCAGTGCGTTCATGTATAGTGTGCATTGGTCCCTGTTATTAATTGTGATGCTAGTTGTGTTAATTTATTTGATAGAAAATATAGATTTAACGGTTTTTCTATTTGTTTTACTAGCGTCTTGTGGTTATTTGTGTATAATGATTGGTGGCGGGGGTTTGTTCTACGTGTTTTCGGATGTTTCGTCAAAGTCCATATTATCGAGTTCTTGTCCGTTCAGCGTTTCGTAGCTGTTGCTGGTTCGAACATTATACTGTGTTTTTGGTTTCATGTTTGAGTCTGTAGGTGTAGATGATAGTGGTTCACGTTGAGTGTTTTTGTTTGTTGTCGCACTTTTAGTATTCGTATTTAGTGTTGGGGCGGGTGTATTGTAACTGGTGTCATTGTCACTATCACTTTGTATTGTTGGGGTTATTTTCTTGCTCTTTGTTCTACTACATTGTACTTTGTCACTTTCACTGTCACTTGGGGTTTTTTCACTATTGCTTTTATTTTTATTTATTTATTCTACACTTTTGAACTTGGTTATTTTGCGTCTTTTCGGGGGCATGCTATTCCGTTCGCTCTGTTTCGTTCGAGCACACGTGTACTGCGCGGCGCGTCTTGTCTTACCACTTATAGCTCCCTCTCTATCAGCAGAGGGTACGGAACACTGCTAAGGCACGTCTAGTCTCAACAAGGGTTGTGACTCGACTTCTAGTAATACCCGTGGTGCATACAAGACTTTATATTACACTTTCCCACGACCTTCTCGATTTATACCGGTCTGCTAGCTGAACGATATAACAATAGATTTTTTGTGCTGACAGCTCGGCCAAATGTTGAAGTATTGGCGCTAGTTGCAGTAGCTATTTGTCACTGTCAAAAAATGGCAGTTGATATTATAAAAATTTGATTTTATTGAAACCAAAACTGTTGTTTGTTTCTTATCGACTGCAGTTCGGAAACACTTCTTATAATGAAGCATAATTAGAGTAATTCGTTATTAATGTAACACACAAAACTACACTGCAGTTGAAAATGTTGCTGTGAAAACATCTAATAATAATTTTAGTAAAATAAATAATAAAACCTGTAAATATTACCAACGCAAATATTTAACAAATATTTAATATGTTATTGCTCTAAATGCACAGTTTATATATCAATTTTACATGAAGGATTCGTTTATTAAACTGAATCAGAACTGAAATCTGTAATTTGTTGATTAACAACTGTCGAAATCGAATTTGGTTCAAATGTTAGCGGGCTGGAATAGTACACTTTTAATCGAGAAGGTCCCGCACTTTCCTATTATTTTTATCAAAAATAATTTTCCCGTGACAGTGACAATTATTATGAGATATGCGTTGCCAAGGACTTTGATGTTTATTTATTTATTGGTTTATTCTTGAAAATCACGTCGACTGCATTATGTGTTTTTGATAAAAGATATTTTAACCAGAGCAAAAAAAGCTACTGAAGATTTATTACCCACGAAATTGATGGCAGTTTATGGGAAAGTCTTTAAAATATTTGTAGACTGGAAGTTTAAACATAAAGTTAATGATTAGCGGGCCTAAAAGGCATTATGTTTGTTTACGTATTTCGTATCCAAGGTGAAAAAAGTTAAAAATAGGCAATACACTTGCCGCAAGTGTATTATTTTTTGTAAGAGTACATACATATATGCATACATACATAACATCACGCCTTTCCCATTACTGGGGTAGCAGCCCCTTTATTCCCTTCAATCACTCAAAAAATTTAATATTATATATTATATAGAAAACTGCCTTTCATTCCTTATTTTCTAACAATTGCTCGCCAAATACGCCAATCCATACATAACTGTCTCGCCTCGTTAATATCCATACACCTTGTCATACATGCTCTCCTATTATTTCTGCCTAAAATTTTAGGTTCACTCAAAATATTTTTATAATCATCTTATAACATCTTCGGTCTATCATTGGGCATTCATTCCACATTTCCTAAGCAACACAGCTTACTTGAAGGCACTCTTTTCACAACATTTTCACTAATTTCACATTCATCATCGGTTCTTCTAGTCACTCCGCACACACCTCTCAAGAATCTCATTTCAACCGCAGTTACTCTTATTTTATTCCGGTTATCCCATACCCAACATTCACATCCATACTTCAACGATGGCACAAGTACACCATTATAAACACATAACCTAGCTTCTCTTGATATATTCACATTTCTGGCAAACATTCAAAAGCGCCCAAAACTGTTCGACCTGCAACTACTCTTCTTTCAATTTCAGCATTCATCCGTCCATCTTTCGAAAACATGCATCCCAGATACATAAATTCATAAACTTGTTCCATTTATGCTAATGTTGCATTCCGTAACTGCATCCTTCTCAAAAACTAAAATCTTACATTTTGAAGCATTCATGATCAAATTCAAACATTTTCCTTTATTACTGACAGTATCAATTATTTTCGCCAATTGTTCCTCAGATCCACCAATAATAACCGCATCATCCTTCTCATAATAAGTAATTAATTATATAAAATTGCATTGAAAATATACTATATCTTATGCAAGGTGTCTATTTTAAACAGGCCAGTACAGGGATCTCAGAAACTATAAGAGATACAAGGTCGGTTAAATTAGACAAAAGTTGCATTTTTATGGGCCGACGTTGATGGCCATTTCATATTTTAAAAATATTTGTGATTTTTTCGAATTTCAATGTTCCTTTATAACTTAGAAGGCACTCAAAATATTGAAAAATGCTGTAAATAAATATTTTAGTACAGACTTTACGTTAAATTAGATGAATTTTTTTTATATATTTATTTACCTAAATATATTTTTTAGTTTCGAAGCAACCTAAAAAGTATGATGAAAAGTATGATTTCCATGGAACACTACGAAAATCATTCTTTTTACCATACTTTTCAGTTTTTCTTCAAAACTAGAAAATATATTTATATAAACGAATACATTATTGTAAAGAGAAAAAAATAGCACTTTTTTACTAGATTGAAACTAACTACGGTTCCCATTTAAAAAATAGAACTTGCATGCTATATCTCCAGATATATCCAATAAAAGAAAAAATATTCATCAAATTCACCGAAAAGCTTCCTCTGTATGCTAAAATATTTATTTGAAGCTTTTTTTCAATATTTTCAGTACCTTCCAAGTTATGAAGGATAATTAAAAAACGAAAAAAACACGTTTTTGTCATTATCTATCGAGCCATGCAATATTTTCAAAATATGAAATCGCCATCAACGTCGGCCCATAAAAGTGCAACTTTTGTCTAATTTAACAGACTTCGTATCTCTTATAGTTGCCGAGATCCCTGCAATGGCCCGTTTAAAATAGACACGTTGTATATCGTTGAAATGAAATTTGTAGCGCGAAATATATGCACAGAAATTGAGCGCACTTGCTTTAAAGATGAAGAACTATCTATTCAATATGAAATTGGTTAAACACAAGATACGACGCAAATCTCTATCTCTATATAACGGCGCTATATCTAAATGTAATTGTCCGTGGTTCTAGATTAGTTATCTTGTGCATTTAAAAGTCAATTATTCACAATCCCAACTATACTAGTTCATATATGAGTATAATAAGCATTTCATTTAAACATGAATATCTGAGAGATAATTCTGTATTTTGTACATATCAGTAGCTATAGTTAATTGTAGAAAAAAAAATCATCTTATCCGTAATCCTATCGAAGTACACTATCAAAATGTGAATATTAGCCACCAGAATAAAAGTTAAGACCATTGTAAGTGTGTGTATGTGTGAGGAGGTTAGTGGTATGAATCCAGACTAAATCCGCCCCGTACACAAGAGAAATATGATACACATAAGGGCACTAAGCAACAGAGATAAATTCTATCTAATTCTAATTGTAAGTCGTATAAAAATAGATGCTGTTTTGTTCTCCACAGTAGCGGCTAGGGTGGGTTCTTGTCATGGACATCTCCTTGGCCTCTGTTACTTTCCGAACGTGTACAAACAACCGTACGCTGGGATACTATACGTTTGAATAACGATGGTTTTAATTTTGATTGAAATATTAACTATAAATGTGAAATATAACTTGTATGTACTGTATGTATATATCAGTGGCGGGCGGTCCATGGATGCGGCGCATCCCTAAAATTTTAAAATGTCATATCGTATCATATTTGAATTTCGTGTTGTTTTATTTTTTTGTTACGTGATTATCTCGTATATAAAAAGAACTCGTCGGAAGTATTAGCTGCTTCGGGTTCGCTGCAACGGTGCTGCTCGCCCTGCCCCGCCAAACGGCAAAAGCTAACTGATGGCGAGATGGCGTGATGGCGTCTGCTTACTGCTCATATACAAATGCCATGGATGCGGAATCAAGAAATGCTTACTTCGCGCATGCGTACTTTGTGTACCTCTATGTTACATAGCTCAAGTTGACAAGTTCTTCACTACTACTAGTGGATGCAGTGTAACGTTTTGATTTTTGGCGGACTAAATAAGAATGTCTGAAACAGTCACGTAAGAGGTAATTCGTAGGTTGTTCGGGTTATGTTCGTGTATGTCGCGTTGCGCGAGTAGTTTCACGTTACAGAGAAGTTTTTTGGCTCTCTCGGCGTGCGGCATTCGGACTGAACGGGTGTGTTGTGTTTAATAAGTGTTTTTACGACGTGTAAAAACCACGTGACAACGTTCCAATAGTTTTATGTTCTGGTAAGAAAAACGTATACTTAGTTTACTGTTTTTAGCTCATCGACCTCCTGTCGAAGAGCTATAGTGTTCGGTACGATGTCTGTAGCATCTTCCGATTTCAAAAATTTTTGCACAGAAATCTCGGACAGACCCCCTGGACCACGAAATGACTATTACAACATATGTCCGTATGTATGTCGCTCGTCCGCTCGCTCGCTCGCTCGCTCGTACGAGATTTTTTTGTTCCACCCAGATCTCCTAAACTACCCAACGGATTTTTATGAAATTTTTTCTGCAGATACTTGTTATGGTCTAGTTGTGCAAGGTACATTTTATTTTTCAAAATTTTCCTTCGCACTTGAGAAAAAAAATATTTTGCAACTTTTTTTCAGTTTTTATTTTTTTTCTCCTTTATTTTTCACTCAATTGTATTCAAAATTTTCTTGCATATGCAGGAAGTGGAACAATATTTTTCCATATTTTTTATTTTGAAAAATTATGTAAGACCATTGGAGAAAAAAATATTTTTTAATTAAAAATTGAACAAAAGAAGATCAATGCATTTATAGTCGGCTTAGTTTGCTTTGCTTTTGTCAAGAGAAGAAAATGTATTCACACTTGTTTTAAATTTGTTGTTTTATTTGCGACCTAGGCACCTACGATTTTAAAAGTGAATTTAGATAAATAATAATTTGTGATATATTCAGACTTGCACATACGTCGATGAGCTGCAGGCATGGGTGACTAACCCATTCTTTGAATACTAGTTTTATTTCAATTTTCGGTGTTGCAAAGTCACCCGTACGTTACATACGTAGTTTTCCACACCGTTCAGCCCCAGTGTTTCGCGACGTGAGCAGCCGCTCGTCGGCAATATTTTTGTGATAATCGTGAGTATATTGCGAAATACAATAGTGTGCTTGCATGATTGGTTTAGCGTTTTGCTAGTTTTCGCGGTATAGCCGTGTTTGCTTTTTGTGGGTGGTTTCTCTTGTGAGAGAATCACGTGTGCGGTAGCCGGTGAGCTATCCGCCATTTTGTATAAAGTTGACCTGAGTGTCAACAGGTTGGTTTTGATCGCTCCCCCGGGAGTAGAACTTCCGTTACCTGGAAGTTTGGTTTTATTTGGAATGATATTTCAGTTTTGTTAATAATATAAAATCACGGTAATTCTGTATAAAATTGTATGTTGTGACGTCATCGAGTCAGAGACTGGGTGTCTAGAACTTGATTTGTATTGTTTTTGTGAACACGAACTGTGGTTCAGCTTTGAGATAGATTCACACCTGCATGACGGGAACAAGTAAGACCGGTACGAGAATTAACCTTCTCCTCTAACATCCCATCCTTGCGTACGAGATACTTTTGTTTTTGTTCAGTAAGTAAGCGACCCTGTGTCATTTTTCGAATAGAGAACGTGTCTCTGTTAAGTTTGTTTTGCTACGTAGCGCCATTTTGGGTGCTGGGCATTTTGATTTCACGTGCTCTCTATACTGCTGTTCATTAGACTGCAGAGTCCTTGGTGTCTCCACGAGCAAGAGGTAACTGCGTAACTTTCCTTAAGTGTAAGAATTTTCTCATTGTTGAATTTTGCTTTTGCGCGTGTGCGCAGTCATTCTGTAATTTTGTTTTTGCTTTCGCGCGTGTGCACAGTTAACTGTTAAGGTAGTTTTAAAATACTGGGTTTGTACAGGCAATTATTGTCTATCTTGCACTAGTGCGCTAGTACTGTGTATGAATGATTTACACTGAGTTTTGTTTGTTGAGCTGAACGAGTCGCAGAAGACAGTCGACGGTGTGAGTATTGTGTAACAGGCTTGTCCTGAGTAGGGAATCGGGCACTGGTAGTCTCCTCCGGTGACCGCCTGCCGAGTTCCCAAACCACCAATATCTTAGGATCCGATTAGAGCTCAGAAGGATCTACCCCTGTGGAGCAGCCCATAGGCTTTGGGGATCAGCCCACAGCGGGGGACGCTGGCTCAATCTGACCAACACACCGTAGGACGTCCGGCTGGGGTCGGTGACCGAGGGGAGTCTGCCAGTGCAGAAGAGGAGTAGCTAACCTCCACCTGACGCTGTTCTTCACCCTTACGTTTGCCTTTTTTTATAACATCGTGCTGCTGAAGCACCTGTCGGCTTCTATGGCCACGAGAGCTCACTTGACAGGTGGCGCCCAACACGGTGTAAATCACTGTTGTTTCTGTTTTGTTCCCCAGTAAGGGTAAATATCTTTTTTTGTTTATTTTTATAAAGTACAATTACTAATATAACTTGTTAAGTTTAAACTTTGAAAACTGTGGTGTTTTTGTTCTAACTTTCCTTTGCCTACCGACGAACCTTCGACTGCTCTCCTCAAACAGCAACGGCTAGCCAGGGCTGTGTAAGGCTTCGTAAACGTCATACATATTTGGCGCCCAACGTGGGGCGAAACACCGAAAATTGAAATCAGAAGACAGTAAACTAAGTATACGTTTTTCTTACCAGAACATAAAACTATTGGAACGTTGTCACGTGGTTTTTACACGTCGTAAAAACACTTATTAAACACAACACACCCGTGCAGTCCGAATGCCGCACGCCGAGAGAGCCAAAAAACTTCCCTGTATCGTGAAACTACTCGCGCTACGCGACATACACGAACATAACCCGAACAACCTACGAATTACCTCTTAAGCTCCGTACTGACTAGAGCATTCATGCGCGCACGAACGCTGTACGCGTAAAATTGCTCAAGTCAGTACAGGGTGAATGTGGTATTCGCGCACGTTCGTGCGCACACGAACGCTATTCATCGCTTGTCGGTTTCTTCGAAAACATCAAAGAACCTGTGTGTTCAGTCTGGACGGGGTTTAGTCGGTTCAGTTCTTCTGCGCGCACAAATCATGTAGACTACACCTGGACTATATTAATTGCTGTACATTTTTTAATGTGTTTGATGAACGAATGTGAATTTATAGCAATTATTTTTTATAAATAATTTAATTATTTATATAATTTAACTTTAAAAATTGTAGATTATACGTATCATTTAAACACGTTTTAATTATTTTTAAATGTATGCATTTATTTAAATAAGGCAATTACAATGATTACAATCATGTAACATCTAGGGATTACTATGCAGCACTTGCCAAAGCAACGTTAGTTTTAGCCATTTTGTACACTACTAATGTGCACGCACAACTTACACACACAGCTGGAGCGGGGTTTTACTCACACGAACAAGAAAGTTGTGTGTACCAAAATTTTGACACGCACGAACGTTCGTGCGGGTAAATCTTTCGTGCGCACACGAATGCTCTAGTCAGTACGGAGCTTAACGTGACTGTTTCAGACATTCTTATTTAGTGCACCAAAAATCAAAATGTTACAGCAGTTCCTGACCTTGCTTCCAGCAAGTGCTGGCCGGTTCATTGCTTTATATGAATATAATCATTTCCATGATAACGTGTATGAACTATTTTAACTCTATTTTTAGTGTATTGTTTCACCACAATCACCATATACGTGTTAAAAATATCATTTATTATGGCCCTTAATGTGGAAAACCAAAGAAACGATGATGGTGGACTTACCGCCAAATCTAATTGCACGATATTTTTTTGTCTTGACAGCTTCCCCGTGTTGAAAGGTCACCGCCCGACACTGGTATATATATATATATATATATATATATATATATATATATATATATATATTATTAATAATATGCATAACACTTTCCAAATCTACAAACTGCATAAAGCAAAAGCTAAATAAATATTACATTTGTTTGAAACGCTGAAATCCCAGCATGTTGTGACGTAGCAAGACCCCCATATCATTGTTTGTAGTAGGTGATATTTTGTTAGACACTACAAAATTACTTAAAACATAGCGATATGTTACTTTTGCTGTCAGATTTATGTTTGTATTCTACTTCTATATTCTTGTAACCGTCAGTTTGACAACTGCATGCTGTAAAACGGCACCATTGTTCACTCTAGCACTCAATAGGTACTAATCGGAATATAATACGTCATATTTGTGGACGTTTTAAATGTATGAAGAAAAATAGAACTTTGATATATTTTTTCTGTCATAGCCGATGAAATTTGACAATAAAAAAAAAATAGAAATATTTATAATTTTCATGGGAGAATAACATCTTTGTTCGTTTTCAGATATTTTGTTGGTGAAATATAAATCCAAACACACAACAATAAACTAAGGACAATAAATGAAGACGTATCAAAATAACATCCCTGCGATGATAGAACCCAGGTCATTACAACCAGACTGTGAATTGGATATACAACACTCACACACGAACATATCCTGAATAAGACTGACCTCGAGATAAGTAACACGTGTAACACTTCTTTCAACAACTTAATATAGATATTTATATATCTAACTTTTTATATATATATAAAAAAACATAAATTCAGCTCGTTCTCGTTCGAAATATTTGCCCGCAGTACAACAATATATAGATTGCTCAAGTATCAGGATTGGTTACAATCGGGCCTCTTCGCTCGTTTCCGTACAGTGTACGGCGTACAGTTAATATACGCAATTTTAACATGTAAACTGGCGCTCAGATTGAGCTCCAATTGTCTCTATCGTGCAACGTGTTGTGAGTATAGGCAACATGCAGTGCCGTTTTGCTCGGCGGGCGGGCGAGAATTATCTTAGCAAAATATTGCGAAAGACAGTGTACGAGACTCTTATTAGCTGAAAAAATATAAATAAAATATAATTTAATATTATATTTACCGATGGGATAATTATCTATAATCTACACCGAAACAGGGCAGGCAACGTTACAGAGAACGCCATCTTTTAGACTAACAGCAACAAAGAAGGTTTCACATGTTCTCCCGAATCTTCAGTCCGGATTTTCCATTACGGGAACGTTCTAAATTTAATCACTCGTTGATGTAGATTAAATGAATGTTACATTAATTTTACTATGATTTTACGAACATCATTTGTTTACAAATAAATGCTCCATAATTTGATGTTAATAACCTATATAATCTGGTACGATATCTTGAGTATGTTTCAGATACATACGTTGGGTTATTCCGCCCAGTAGTAACTGCAGTTATCTTCACATTTCGATGTTGTTTGTGGAATTTCTTCGATATATCTTCGTTTTAGTGTTGGTTATTATACGATGTTAACAAGGAGACTCGACCGGTAATTAGGTGCGCACATGCTGCTTCCGACCACACACAAACCGTGCCGCTGTTTAAATTGGGATCAAAATGATATGAAGTTCAATGTGCGTACGCGCGCGCGCTGAAACGTTGTTTCGATAATGTGTGTGTGTGTCGATTACTGGCATGGAACACGCTTTAAGCCTGAAGATCCAAACGAAATATTTATACGGAACGTTTATATGTTTAGTTTGTACACTAAATTTAAACATTATATGTTTGTTAACATTACATGTTCACTTCCTAATAAAAGTTGATTCACGAAGATATGAACGAACCTTATAAAAGGTGAAGTAATACCGCCGTTAGGGCTCAGGATACGTTCTTACAAAACAAGCGCTAAGCGAAACAGCGTTAAATGAGGTCCTTTTAGGAAATCTGGAAGAAGATTCTTGCTTTTCTCATTTTCAAAATTACCGTCTTCATAAACCACGTTGTAATGAAACATCGTAAATGTAGCTGTTTTACTGTAGTTAAAAACCGCGTTGTATTCAATGAGCGTATCTGAAACTGAGAACGGGAAGTAATTGAAAAGAAATTAATAGCTTAAAATAAATTTAAAATTAGATTTTTGTATGTGAATTATTTCGAAGAAGTTTCCGAAAAGATTATGTTTAACATGTAAAAAAAAGGAAAAGAAAATCTTCCAGACTAACAGTAACAAATTGAGGAGATTTGAGGTGCCGAGATCGAAGGCCGCTGAGTTTCTGTTATTCAATAATTTTGTCGAGATTCCGAAGAGGTCCGAGGTGACCACGGTGCAGCACATCCACAGCCGAGTACAATTTCTGTTAACTTGTTTTTCTCGCTGTTCAGACGCCACTGTCCGATACACTACTAACCTGAACCCTCCCCCCCCCCCCATTGTACAGTGATTAATTCTCTTTGTTCATGTTAATTTCTTTGCTATTGAGCATTTTTTGTTTTGTTGAGCATTTATTGTTTTAACTTAAGTTTTCTTTCGTTATATTTAAATTGTTATATTTACTTTCTTCGTTAAATTGTTATTGTTATATTTATTTACTATCATTCACGCTCATTTTAGGGTAAGTTAAGTGTACTCACCTTTGTTTACGTCAGAATTTAATTTTTGTTTTCTATAACATAAAAGGCAAAATGCGGTTGTCCTTCCGACGGTGAGGGGTTAGCAGATGACGGGGGATTTAAACAGAATAAGATCAATGCATCTATTCGTATATACGTGATTTAAAGTTTTCGCTGAATAGTCGGCTTAGCAACGGTAACAACAGAAATACGATGTATTTGACAGTTAGTTATATTGACATTTGTGTTTCATGTTTTGAATGTTCAACAACGATTTAGATGGTAATAAAATAATAAAAGTGATTTATTATAACTGTGTTTGTGTCAGTGCATAGTATTAGCATTAATTACTATTAATCTCTATTTCATTGCAAAGATTGTGTGAAGTTCTGAAATGTAATAAGTTTGCTTTGCTGTGACCATTAACAAGCCATAGGCCCAGTCCATACATTTGACGGGGATCAACTTACGAACTCCGTTGCTTTTTACACGAACAGTTCTTTGTTGCATGTTTTAGGCTCAGTTCATCAAATAACGTATTTTTATTAGCACCAAATGGCAAGACATGTAAATTGTGTACAGGGAACTTATAACTTGATATGAAAAATGTTCTACCGTACGAAGAACGGGGTAGACCGCTAGTAGAATAATAAAACAGAGGTATATTATTTCTTCATTCAGATTCAGTTGTTTTTAAACGCGGGTATATGCACGTATGAAATGGCTATGTTCCACTGATTTCCTCAAAACCATTATACTGTTTCCTGGTAACGCCACAGCAGAAGTGCAAAAAACACACAAACAGGTTCAAACTGATGCTTGAAGGAGCTGAAATGTAAATGAATTTCGTCGTCGGTAGCAATGTATAATACTGCTGACTAAAAATGATTTCAGTGCTGAAACAATGTCACCCAAAATAACTTAGCAGGCACGATAATTCGGCCATTAATGATTTAGCAGGAAAATATTTTGAGCAACAATATTTTAGAAACAGTATTGAAATTGTGATATATCTTGCACCAATACAGTAAATATATGTTTTGTTTTATTTAATTTTAAATATGTATTTTGTGTGTTGCACACTAGTCCTTACAATTCTAAATAGCTTGTACATTTATATTCTACTTAAATATCTTTCAACGTTATCCTTGTTCACAAATCACTCGTGAATATTCCGAATGAATTATCTATTTACTCAGAGGCCATAAAATATACAAACGGATTTGGCAAAGTAAATAAATATATCCACATGGCGACTGCGCATGTCGTATCATAAATTGTTATTCCATCCGACACGGAGGAACACACAACAAAGAATGAACCAACGCAGGAAGATTTTGCAGGAATCGAAGGAGCAGCAGGCATACCCACCAAACACGCTTCGCCGTCAAATTTATATCGGGCTTTTACTGTTGACAGACTGATTGACTAGAATCAATAACGTACCTAATTTTTACAGCTCCTCAAAACGAAACAACCTGCAACTAAAGTTTAAAATTTTACAGTGTATAATACAGTTCATTATTATAATATACGTTGATGGTGTATAAAATATTGTATTAATTTCTTTTTATTTGTAATATACCCGCGTTGGAAGCTGTTTGAAACCAACATAACGCGTGTATCGCAGCTTGGCGTATATTTTTAATTAGGTGCAGAAATTGATAAAAAAATAGTTACTCTTCGCATCTGTACATATCCTTATATAGGATGTTTATTTTAAACTGGCCACTACAGAGAACTAAGAATTTTCAATCAAACAAATTTACGCATTTATGTGCAGGTGTTGATGGCTATTTCGTGTATTGTAATTATTATTATTATTAAATTTAGTATATGTGGAACTTGGAATTAGCTTGTAATCTACAATTAAATTAACACTTACTTGATATCCACAACTTTTATATCTCGTCTTTTACTTGGATAGTTATCAATAAACATGTAATTATTTAAAAAAATATTAATCAATACATTGGCGTCGGGACACGTAAAATTAAAATTAAATTCCAGATAAATAACAGCGGATTATGGCTGTTATCTTTCTTTATATGATTTTTATTTTATTTTTTCTCGGTCGGTAACACTCTGGCTCAGGTTCAAGATGATAGTGTTCGGTGAGTGAGTGGTGGCACGTTGTGATGTAATCTGATGGTCGTAAAGAAGAAGGAAAAAACAGATAAAAAGCACATCGAAGGTGCGAACGTGCGAAAGAATGGCAAAAGAAAAGTCGCTGATAGAATAAGTCATCCGATTTCTGCTACACAAAGGGTAATTCTGCTATTCGGTTGGTTTTCGTGGAAATGTGTTTCGTTATGTAATTGTACGGATAATACCTCTTCATGTAAATAGAAAATTTCACTGTTGAGTGCGAGTTTTTTATACATGCTTTAACGTTTTAATTAAATAATTTAAATTTATTTTGCCCGAAATATCTTCAGGGATACGCAACTTTAAAAATAAAATAAAATATGATAAATGTATGAAAGGTCATTGATATTCTGTGCACGCATTCTCAGCCAACATTATTTATTGAACTGCGAAATAAAATAAAAAATCTGGTGTGGTCACCACACTACTTTTTTATACTCAATTTAAATTGGCATATATTTGACATTTAAAATGCGTATTTCTGTAAATATTTTGTCTTTGTTTTGTTTTCATAGCATATATGATATTTTAAATACATACCAAAATATAAATACATTTTACTCAAAATTGGATAAAGATAGACGAAAAATGTATAGAACATTTTTTCTTCACAATAATATTCGATACAATTTTTATTTGACAATTTTTTACATATCATTTTTTGTTTTTAAAATAATTTGAAATTTACAATTTCTGTGTTCAGTAAACTTCCTTTTTCCGGTTTTCTAATTATGCCCAAAATCTAATCAGCTCTTCCCAATCCCAAAAACTTTTAAATATGAAGCTTCATTACTCTAGCTTTATTCGTTTTTGAGATAATGAACATACGGCAACACATCCATACATACATACATACATACATACATACACACAGACATCATTGAGAAAATAGTCAAAACGTATTCAGGGGACCTCAAAACGTGTATTTCCATCAAAATCTAGCAATCGAAATTTTTCATGATTAATATACTTTCCATATACTACGTATAAGAAAGTAAAAAGTAAAACTGTTCGACATTGTAATGTTTACAGTAAGTAAAAAAAGAAGACATTTCACTCGACGCGTAGTCAATGCACGATTCGTGATTATTACTTAATGTACTGTACAGTGGCTTTACTGAGAACCAAACACGATGGGACGTTAATGGTAGCCATTGTGTGAGGCTTTAAGAGCATCATAGCTCCACAGAACAGGAACGTGAATTATTTTCGTGGATTATGGCGTGAAATTTGATTTAATCTTAACCTGCCTTTCCCCAATATTAGTAGGTACCATTGTATTATTATATAGGCTCATATGTTAATGGTGTATTTATACAACTGACAGATGGAACCTAACTTTATTCTATGAGACACTACGCATCAACCAGTAGTTCTAAACTAACACACCGATCTATAAACTTCCAATACATTTAAAAATATTAATCTGGACATGCTGTCTAAAGTCCTGTAATTATAACTTTTTATTCCCGTAGGTCCATTGAACTCAATGGCCATTTTGTTATTATGCAGGTTTGTTTACGGAGTAGAAGATGACTTAAAACTCTTTACGATGCAAGTTATAATTACTGTTGACAAAAACTTAATCGATTTAAGATTTTCCTACTTGCGTTCAAATAGTGATTTAGACGATGATTACAAAGTTTTTTTTCCTTAACATTTCTTCGTTGTCATGAGATCGGAATGTATTGAACTTTGACCTGAAACAGGATATGGGCTGGCCGATTTAAAATACACAGAGAGAGAGAGAGAGAGAGAGAGAGAGAGAGAGAGTAAGAGCGAGAGAGAATGGTGAGGGGAGAGATCAAATTAATATCAACATAGAGAACATAGATAAATACAACCAAAGCAAAATATACAAATTAAAATGCAACACTTGTAATCTAAACTACATAGGCCAATTGGCAGAAAATTGAAAGACAGGTATAAAGAACACATAAACTCTCTTAAAAAACTTAAAATCGACTCCTACTACGCAGCCCACCTACTTAATAATAAACACGCAGCAGGCGACATAAAAGACATAATGAAAATAATCAAAAAAACACCCCAAAGCTAGGAAACTAAACATCATCGAAAACATAGATATATAAAGAAAAACTTAAAAAACCCATAATAAACATATAAATAAACAGCCAATCTAATGCCATATTGACACCACTCAAAATGTTAGACAAAAAAAAAACGCATTATTTAACAGTCACACACCAATAAACACGGCAGGTATATAAACCACAACATGACTCCTTATGACCTTATCACTTGATAATGAAAGAGAGTTCGAAACGTATCGTGTTCTTAACCAAAATTACCAAGTTCATAAAACGGACATATTACTTCTTATTAATAATAAATATCTGGGTAATTACTACATATAGAATTGTAAATCTATTCATCCACTCAAAATAATAATTCGCTTTAAACAGCAATTGTATATGTCACAGTCAAAATATCAGTTCAAGGTATGCTTTTACTAATAAAGTATACCCATCTTATAGTTTGCCTGTCACATACACAAACTAAAATATTATATTTTCAAGTTCATCAAAAAGCAGATTTCCTGTTTTGGACACCACTATTTAAATTGAGAACAATCTTCAACGCACCACCACCAACAACAACAAACCCTTATTCACACAACCAAACAGTAGAAACACATTATTTTTTACCTTGTTCTACACGACTGTCCCGTAAATTAGTCCTTTAGTTTTAAACTGACATCACACCAAGCCAAATGTACGTAATCTTTGATTAATAAGAGAAGTCCAGTGAACAGTACGAGTTTAGATTTTAACCACGCCCATTTTCTCACATTCAATAGCGTTGTTTATCTAATTTTTAATGGGGCATATTAGATACTGTAATTTTCGACTGTGAGAGGTTAGCAGATGACGGGGGGATTTAAACAAAAGAAGAACTATCCATGCATTAATTATATACCAGATATAAAGTTTCCGGTGAATAGTCGGCTTAGCACCGGCAACAACAGAAATACGATGTTTTGACAATTCATTATGTTAATCCATGACCTTCTAGATTCATACCGGCCTGCGACATTAGCGATAGAACAATAGATTTTTTGTGCTAACAGCTCGACCAAATGTTGAAGTATTGGCGCTAGTTACAGTAGCTACTTGTCACTGTCAAACAATGTCAGCTATTACTGTAAAAGTTTGTTGCGTAAGAATTATTATTTATAAATGCAAAATTAATTGTGAAATATATAGACATATTAATATTTTCAATAATTTTTAAAGAAATTTGATTTTATAAAATTTCATCATAAAATAAAATATATAACACATATAGGTATACATTTACTGCAATAGATAAAAATATATCTTTTATTATCTGATCCGCGATTTAACATTTTAGAAAAACTAACATTTAATAATCTGCTAGTACCAGTGTGTAAATTTATACCCTCAAGCCATTTATGTGTCATATTCATGTCTGATGGAATTCTTGAAGTACATTTGTACCTTGTCGATTGCAGCTTGGTATGTAACAATTCTTATAATGAACCAAATTACAATTATATCACACAAAACTGTGTACGCTGCAGTTGAAAATGTTCCTGTAAAAACAACTAATAATTTCTACTAAAATGAATAATAATACCTATGAGTAATAACACCGCAAATATTACACAAATAATTAATATGTAATTGCACCGTTCATATATCAATTTTACACAAAATATTCATGTATTAAACTGAATCACAACTGAATTCTGTAGTTTGTTTAATAACAACTGCCAAAATCGTATTTTGTTCAAATGTTTTCGTACTGTTATTAGCGCCAGCGGCGGCACGCTGAACTGGGCCTAGTCTCGGGCCGGTATAGTACACTTTTAATCGAGAAGGTCGTGTATTAATCATTTGTGTCTCACATTTTGAATTACAACAACGACTAATACAAAAGATAATAATATAATAACAGTGGTTGCAATTAAAGTGATTTATTAAAACTGTGTTTGTGTTAGTGCTTAACATTAGTGTTAATTAGTGGTAAATAAGACAAACTGTCAGAAAATGCAGAAAAATGAAGCTACGCGCCTACGCGCCAATTAGTAGTGTAGGAAATAAGAAATCGACGTACGGTATTGCAATAGTATCGTGTAGAACGAGCCTCATTTTGTTATGCTTGTCGTAGTATTGTTCGGACAATCTAAAGACAAACGCGTTATATCCTTAATTGTCACACGTACTGCTTGACAATTGAAATGAGAGAGATAGATATGTAGATATACGTCAATTCGTATATGATGAGACTTCTTTCATTTAAATTACTGTACGTGCGTGTGTGCCTGTGCGTTAGCAGCCTTGGGCGCGTCAGTACACTCATAATTACACTTGGGTTTATCTCGCGCTTGTAACCCTAATTTCGGTCGATCAAATGAGCGCACATTTCACTCCTTGTACGGCACCAGATAGCAGATAGCCTTGCCTGGAGGAAAAAATCGTCCAGACAAAAATCACGGTCGTCTGATAGTAGCAAGCATCTGTACCGGCTGATAAGACAAGGCTTGCGTGATTATGTTTTCTACGCCTGATAGAGACCAACACACTCACGCTTGTCTTGGCTTAGTTTAGCTCTTAACCTAGTCAGTCGAACTGTAAAATGAATACATATATTAACTATTGAGTTCGTCCGGTACTCATATTAATAAACATATTACTAAAATGCGAATATCGAGTTAATTAAATATACAACTGTATCCAAATTTCTGCCTTGCGAAATTCGATTAAAAAAAAAAGAGAAAATACATATGTTCGTCGGTAATATAATTAGTGATAAAATGTAATTTATCCGTATTTTGAACTTTATAATATTTCTCTCTCACATTCACAAATCATTCTTCTAAAATGGTAATATAAATTTGGCCCTGTCTGCATATCAGCGGCTAAAAAAATAATATCGCCCATCGATTGCAGAATCATAATGGGGCACGATGAATACTTCTATGGGGGCACCTCTTGGATAGTTGTGGGATCTACATTAATTTTTGGTTACACGAACTCACATAAGGCTGGCGACCTGTTTAGTTTATCTGTGGTAGAACTCAACATCCAGCTCAGTTATCATTGTATGTGTCCGATTTTCTATTTGAGATTTCTGTCACTTGGGGCGCTGCAATTTATAAACTAGCTATGTCACAAACCATCCACTCGGACGAACGAACGGATGTAAAATCGTCTCCGACTTGGAATAAGACGTACACATGACGATTCAGATACGACAGGAACATTTTGTAGGTTATCTAGTTGATGATATTTCTGGAGTATTCAAATTAAGATTATAGAATCTTACTACATAATTCTGATATCTGGTGTTAATTTATGTTAAATTAAGCAATTTTTTCGTAAATTTAGATAATACAGTCGATTCTGCATAATTGGGACACGTTGGGTCAGATAACTTTGTCCCAATTAAACCATTATAGGCATTTTATTTATCATTCAAATTTTACACTAAAGTCTCAAATCATTGATGAAACCATTGTCAATAGATTAATCTGATAAATTGTCTATTATAAGTACATTACTGCAGATAAAATGCTAAAAATATATTAAATATTACAAAAAATTGCACAATAATTTTCCATATGTCATCATTACGGAACACACACTAGTTGACCTGGTAGGTCACATATCGCTCATTATCTGTAATGCCAACAATATATTTCCAAGAATATCTTTATATTTTTGATTATAAATAAAATATAATTACTGAACAATGATAATGATGAACAGGAGATACATTTATAAATGAATAACAGTATTTAACCGACAGTCAAGGACGCCGACACCATGCAGACACATTGGACAATAAACTATAATTTTTCAGTTTTGACAGATAATTTTTTTGCAATGAATTCTATTATTTTATTTTGCAATTGCTGCTCAACAAGTAAACATACTCGTATTGAGCAGAAAAAACATAATCAATAAAAACTAATATATAATCAGTTAATTTAAACAAAATAATATTTAAGGTAATAATATGATAACATAAAGTTAAAATTACGTAAATTAAGATAAAGATAATGATAACTATGTCTGAAATATGTCACGGAGGCTTTAAGACGCATGATAAGACGAGCATATATGAAGGTAGAAAGGAGTAGTAGCAGGCTGGAGTGAAAGGATGTAACATTAATGTTCAAGACACTAAGGGATAAGGAATCAGGAACTCGGTTCCGAAGGAGTTTATGGAAATGGAGGATATCAGAGTGGGAGGATAAGAGTTCATGAGCTTGTAGTAGAAGAATTTTTCGTCTAGCTCAAAAACATGTTTTAATAAATATTATTCGATAAGATAAGAATTTATTAAAAAAAGATTTTCCAATATATACATATTTATATATTTATTATTTATAACATATTTTAAATGAGTGTTTCTCTGCTTAGCCGTCCTTCTAGTTATTAACTAACTAAGACAGCATGTTATTTAATTTTTGGCATAAAATGTCCTAATGACGGATATACTGGAATTTTAACAAAATATAATAGTGAATACAATATATTCGCTCATATTTCACATCAAATATTAATACATATAATTATTTAAACTGTGGCATTCTTCCTTAGTACACTGCAGAAGAATTATACAACAATTATGCAAGTCATAAAAATTATATGTGCGTATGACTGCGAAAAAAAAAACCGAAATATTCATTTTATAAACCTGATTTAAAAATTTGTAAGCAGAACATGGTTCGATCAGTAACCATGGAAATATCATCATATTGCGTAATGAGTGTGGTTTATTATGAAGTGTTGGCCTAAATTTATTTTTCTCGTACTTCTAATTTTTTCTTGTCTCCAATTCATGAGATAACTGTGATAAATATTTGTTGTTGTAATTTTTAATTAATTATAGATATGATACATCCATTATCGAGCATCGTTATTAAAATTAATTGCAAGTTTGTTAATACTGTATTTAAATATAAATTAAACTGAATTGCACAACAGATTAGGGTTTATTGGTCTGCTTTGCATGATAATACATGCCAGACATCAGTCAGTGGGCGACAATCAGTCATGATGAAAGCAGTACAGAAGTTGTGGTTTATATATGTAATATTGTACGCAATTCACATAGTGCACAGTGCTGCGATTAAGGGAAACTTTGGATATCTAGAAGAAGAACAACGTGACATTTACGTGTCAGAATATATAAATGCGAACAGTTTCCATGATAATTTTGGCGAAGAATTAACTCTACGCACGCTAGTTAATCAGAACAGTCTATCTACACTAACTTTAATCAATCTGACATTTATAGCATATTTGCAAATAAAAAATATTTTTTGGAAACTATACCGGTTTTCATAAATGTATCTGGTTTGAAAGAAATTTTCATTATTGGAAATAAAATAAAAACGGTGCCAGCAAATGCATTTAATATTCGAGGTCTGGAGCGTATACAGTTGGGGAACAACCAGATACACACCATATCAGACAGAGCATTTAATAATGACCTTACTTTATTGGATCTTCGCTGTAACAAACTGAGATCGTTTTCATACACCTGGTTTCAGAATCCTGGACTACTAGAGGAAGTGGATCTTTCTGGAAATCAGATCGAATATTTACAAGAGCGAGCGTTTAAACATATGACACGCTTAAGAAATTTAGCATTAACACAAAATCGTATTTCTAGAATCGGTAATGCTGCTTTCCGCTCTAATTACGGGTTCTTTGATCTCAGTTTCAACAATATATCTATGTTATCCACCAACATGTTTACTGCTGGCCGGACAACCTTTCAATCTTTCTATATTGCTTACAATCAGCTGAATTTTTTACCTCCAAATCTATTACGGAAATTTGAGGTAGAAGAAATGTTGATCGATGGTAACCCATGGCAGTGTCCTTGTTTGCGGAACATTGAAAAGTGGATGCGAGAGAATCATGTGTCGCGATATTCTCTTGAGGACTCTACTGGCAACGAGCCAGTATGTGTAGTGGCTCGCACATTGAGTGATATTTGTGTATCGGCTGTGAGCAGTGAATTGCAACAGTTATATGCGAAGGAACTATCACCCCTGCAAGGCTGTTTAGCAAGACCGTGCGGAGATTGCTATAGCGTCTATATAAACTACAAGAAAATGGAATAATATTCTAATAATTATGTTAATATTAAATTACTAGGCTCAAATCGTGGGAACCGTGTGTCCATATAAATAATATTTATTCCTACCAATAACTTTACGTTCATTCAATATACTTTCGATCATACACATCCATTTATTCCTTAGCTTCAGTATCACTCAAATATGTATTTTTGGTTAATCTTTTATTTGACAACGCAGTTGACTTGAAGCTACCCTATTTACAAAATTCACGAATTTCACATTCTTCCTACAGTATCAAATTGTTTCAGCTTGTTTCAACTGTTGCTGTTACTTGTCCCACTTTTTCTGATCTACGCCCAAGTGCATGATGTCCAATTTTATATTTTCACTTTTCTTGGGTGATATTCTCAAAATATTTTACATTGATGTGTTATTTATATTAGGTAAATATTTTTACTTAGTATGAAATTGCTTTATAATTTTGTTTTAAGAATTTTATTGATTCTTTGTAGTCTTCAAAATTGTTATTTTTCTTGATAATGACCACAAACCCCATGATTCAAACGTCGTTGAATTTTATAACTTCGTTATGCAAAAATAATTTTAATAAACAGTTCACAACATCTAAACTACAGATATTCCAACCATTTGGATTCAATTCTTTCTTTCTCAAATTTCACATTTAGATAGTTTAGGTAATGGTTTTTAAATATTAAATGTAAAATATTCTTCCAACTCAGATTTCTTGCACTGCACTGATAAACCATACTTCTGGAGATGTAATAAGACAAGAAGCTTTTGAACGGTCCGTCGAACAAGAAGAATCATGGGAATCCATAAACGATATGGATATTTTGTAACATGTTTATAATGAATCTAGCTCGGATGAAGAAGTGAAAGTGATACCACGACCTATAAAGCACAAAATACTGAATCGGAAACCCACATTATAATTCTATCCAAAATGGAAAAAAAATAGCTAAAAAGACAGAAGAAGCAAATATTAAACAGAACAAAAATCACTAAATTTTTTTTCAGCTTCTTAGATTTACTTCTTACTTCTTTAGATTTACATATGTATGTATTTTATTTTATCAGTCATATTGTACCTAACAAAATACAATATGTAGTACAGTTGTTAATTTTTTATTTTAAAATAAAGAGCCTTTTATTGACAGAAAGTTGAAATGTTAAAAGATAATACTATTAAACACACATTTTGTGACATGGAAATTTTTAAGTGTTTCCGATGTATTTCGGGAACCTAAAAACGAATTTAAAAACAGAAATTGCCTATCACCCACGAATTTTTAGTAACAAGCATTTTTATATTTATAAGTATGCAATATATCTTGTATAAATTTATCTAAATAAATAAATAAGTGACGCATATACCGTGTTAAGACAAGTTCATTCCTGTCTATTACTTGCAAGAAATACGCACCCATATCAGATATTATGAATTAGGCCGTGTTCGAATTCAAGATTTTGGTATTTTAGGCAATGAAACTAAGAGTATTTTACGATCTTGGCGGTCATTTTAGGGGGTGCAATTCAGGGCGTAGTAAGATTTTATAAATACTAATGTATATTTTTAAAATGCCTAACGTCATTTAGTGTACATTAGTGCACTAAATTGTTGAATTTGAACGCAGCATTAGTAAGAATTTACCAGCGTATGAAGTTATGCCTTTTATATGTTGTGCCACGAAACGTCGTTACTAGCTTGTTTGTGTTCCACAATCTTGATTTATGTTTATTACTGTACTGTGATTGGCTGTGAATTAACAAGCAGAACTAGGCAGTGCGTAAATAATGTCAACAGTTTTTATGATGTGTGTGGGGAAATGACTTTTAAATCCCAAATACGTACTTTTCCCCAACTTGTACGAAGAGCGTACGAACTTTATTTCGGAGTTAAAGTAGCAGATCAAGATAAGTCATGGGCCCCTCACATATGTTGTAACATTGTTGAAAAGCATAAAACTTAAAATGCTCTTTGCAGCACCAATGGTGTGGAGAGAACCCAAAACCACCAGAATCGTAGAGTTTGAACGAAGAAGAACCTAATGATACGCAATTCGCACAGGAAATCGACAATGATCCCGACTTTGAAGTACCAGAATGTTCAATAGTACCACATTTGATATCACAGGCTAAACTGAATTATTTATTTCGAGATTTAAAACTATCAAAATTACAGTCAGAACTCCGAGCATCTAGATTAAAAAGATGGAATCTCCTCGAAGATGACGTACATATAAGTGACTTCTGAAAACGTCAAAAAGGGCTTACACATTATTTCGCTGAAGAAGGGACTTTGGTATATCGCACGAATGTTGACAACTTATTTGATGCATTAGGACCGAAACATGAACCAAGCAATTGGCGCCTGTTCATAGATTATTTGAAACTTAGCTTAAATGTAGTTTTGCTTCACAACGGCAATAAATACCCATCTGTTTCTATAGCTCATATGAAGGAATCGTACGAGAATACGCGATATCTCCTAGAATACATCCGGTATAAAAACTATGAGTGGTCAATCCGTGGAGACCTAACTGTGTTAGTGCTTCTTCTTGGACAGCAGCTGGGGTACACAAAATACTGCTGTTTCCTGTGTGAATGGAACAGCCGTGTACGAGATCGTCACTATATACAGAAAGAATAGTTACTATGTCAAGCAATAACTTCGAGACTAAAAAATATTTCCAACGAACCACTGGTTGATCCCAAAAAGGTATTTCTACCGCCACTGCATATTAAATTGGGCTTAATGAAATTTTTTTTTAAAGCACGAGATCGGAAAGGTAGAAGGTTCTTGTATCTGAAACTGAAATTTCCGAGAGTTAGTGGGGCAAAAATTAAAGAGGGCATATTTGTGGGACCACAAATAGAAGAAGTTATGAAAGATGGCGAATTTGACAACATGCTGACGGAAGTTGTGACCAATCATCAATGTCAAAGCAAGTTCTTATAACTGAATCACTTAGTGCCTACAGAGAAATGGAATGTAACATGTCATTAAAAATTCACTTTCTGGCTGCTCATCTCGATTTCTTTCCGGAAAATTTAGGTGCCATAAGCGATGTACATGGAGAACGGTTCCACCAGGACGTTGCCCATGGAAAAGCGATACTAAGGCAAATGGAGTCCTAGTTTGCTTGCTGATTACTGCTGAACATTAGTCCGGGATGCCGCAGGGACAGAAAATCGCCGTAAAGCATCCGCATCAACATTCTAAAGTATAACGTGAATTTTGTCGGAATTTGGACAGGAGTCACAAAAACACTTCAGACTTATGTAGCTAACGTTTCGACAAAATTTATTGTCATCCTCAGAGCTGAATTAAAAACAAATAAATCTGTTACAATGTGCTACATCAAAAAGCTATACAACACAACAATGAACAATTACAATGTCAACAATCAAGTAACAGTGTATGTATACAAAACAAAAATGTACTGACCTCAAGTCTGGTAGTATAAGTAACAAAATTTTGTCGAAACGTTAGCTACATAAGTCTGAAGTGTTTTTCTGACTCCTGTTCAAATTCCGACAAAATTCACGTTATATTCTACATTGGACACGATTGTTTTCATTCTAAAGTATGTTTAACATTAAGAACATACCGATTTTGATATATTTCAGTACTACACACAATACTTCGTAGCAAACGATGTATGGGTGATAGATAAAATCCAAGGTTATATTCTACTTTCTAGTGTAATCTCTAGTGTAGATCAATAAATTTGAATTCTTAATCAGTAAAATTATATTTCAGGCCGATTGACTGGGGCTTTTAAATCTTCCAGTTCGCCACTGATAATAGACCATTGTTTTCTGAATATGAATTGAAACTTAAATATTATCTGATGTATATAATATTATCTTCGCTTACTTTGTGATAGTTCATATTACAAAATAAAATAAATGGGTTTATAATGGTGTACTTGTGCCATTGTTGATGTATGGAAGTGAATGTTCGGTATGGGATAACCGGAAAAAAAGGGGCGACTGCTGATGAAATGAGATTCTTGAGAGGTGTGTGCGGAGTGACTAGAAGAGACCGTATTAGAAATAAAATAGTGTATAATTAATGTGAAATTTGTGAAAATGTTGTGAATAGAGTGCCTTCAAGTCAGTTGTGTTGCTTAGGACATGTGGAATGAATGCCTAATTATAGACTGAAGATATTATAAGATGATTATAAAAGTATTTTGAGTGAACCTAAAATTTTAGGCAGAAATAATAAGAAAGCATGTATGACATGGTGTATGGCTATTAACGAAGCGACGGAGTTATGTATGGAAAGAAGTATGTGGCGAGCAATTGTAAGAAAATAAGGAATGAAAGGTAGACTTCTGCGAATGGAGTCTGCGTCATTGCTGGCAAAAACTTAGTCGATCACAGAAACCGCGTAGTATTTTGTTAAATTTAAAATGTTTTATACAGTGATTATGGGGAAATAAAGGGTCTGATACTCCAGCAATGTGAAAAAATACATACATACTATGTTTTTATTATTTAAGGAAAAATATAAAATTTTGGGACTCCCTGATATACGAGTATGTTATAACATTGAACAAAGTTGAAAACTAAACTCAAACAAAAATAATTTTGGAGAACTTTAGTTTAGTTGAAGTTATGATTACATAATAAAAATTACGCGTCTACACGCTAGTGCAGAGCTAGAATCGAGGCGACTGTGGCGGCACCGATAAATTGCACGTCTATTGTTCTAGCAACGCGTGAAAATGCAGCTTGGTCAATGCTGGAAGATAAGAAAAAAATCTTAATTTATGACTCGTTCTAAATCACTGTACCCTGTGTGTGATGAATATTTTCCCGTTCTTAACCGCCAAGGGCACAATGCCACCATCGAAGCGCTGTTAACCGCTCCGTTGACATTTTATAGAGAGTGCCAATTCAATTTGTACCTTTCTAGCGAACCGGAAACCTGCGTGGAAAGAAATGACACAGTCCGCCGTCTAGCGACGAGACGGGCGTACTGCAGATTGATTGTACCGACGTTAAATGACATTATACGTCTTATAAGATTTGTGGCGCTGTGAAAGCGATTGTGAAACACTCGCAGACTTGATCTCAAATGTTGTGTGAAGTTGAAGTTACGTCTTTCATCTTCTACCTTATCATCACTTCTACTACTACTACTACCACAACTGCTATTGATGTTATTGTTACTGCACCCTTGAATAAAACACGTGAAATACGATGCATATTCTTCAGCTCGAACATAATCCTTGTGATATTTTACTTGTTTACACCCGTTACGCCTTTGCTGACCTATATATTTATTTTTACCATTGTCAAACCCCGACGTACGTTTGCTGTATTGATATTGCATCTCTAACAAGTGACTGTGTTTGAACCAGTGCAACTGCTCTGTAAAATTGCATATAAATAACATGTTGGCTAGACAAACAGTGCAATTGTTTTCAATTTAAAATAAATCATACATATGAAAAATATCAACTGTAAGATATTGAGTGGTATACTCGTACGAGCCCAAATTCATAATAGTTGGACCAGTAAAATATTTTCACCATTTCTTACAACAAAGCTAATTTATGAAGGATATGGCTTTAAAAAACATTGTTGTTATGAAAATTAAACTATAATCTTTTATTATAAAATAAAAAATACTACATTAAATTTAGTTCGTAAAAAAATAAATAATTGTTATTGTACAATATTTGCTCTCGTCATAATAGTTTGACTAATACGCATTGACTTGAAACAGACTGATTTATTTCGTAGCGACTTTTTATTGTCTATTACACCTCAAAACATGTTCAGTAACATGAATTTACCAATAATATATCAGTTATTCGTAATCATAGCTCGTGGTAAGGCGTTATCCGTGGATTTAAGAAGAGTAATCGTAAATTTTGCAAAAAGCGGTAAATCTACTTATACGATCGCAGCTGAATTAAATTTATCGCGATCGACAATTGGGAACATAATACAAAATTATAATAAAGTGGATTAAAAAAAAGACAGGGTGCGCCCGTCATCATGTTCTCCGGCCGATTACCGCATGTTAGCAAAAATAGTGAAAGCAAACCGTTGTTCTTCCACGGCGGAAATTTCTACAAAATGGGGAAATGCACTTGATAAACTAGTATCAGCTAGTACTACATTAAGAGCTTTCCAAAAAATTGGCTATGGATTTTATAAAGTAATTTTAGTAGATTTTATTAAACTTAAAATTATTACAATTTTTCAAAATCCACAGGCAAAATCAAAACCGTTATTGACGGATTTGCAACGCAAGAACCGGTTGAAATGGGCAAAGTACCGCAAGAATTGGTGTCAGAGGGAATGGGACGCGATAATGTGGAGTGACGAGTCGCGTTTTGAGGTCTGTGTCGGAGATTAAAGGAGTAGAATACTTCGAAAGAAGATTGCCTTAAACGGAAAGTTAAATTTCCTGCTTCGGTCATGGTGTGGGGTTGCATGTCAGCAAAATGAGTAGGCAATCTTCATTTTGTTGATGGCATTATAATTACCGATCAGTATATAGCAATACTCCAAGATCATCTTTTACCGTCTATTCCTCGTTTGCAAAACGGTTATGGGGAATACACATTCCAACAGAATGGTGCTTCATGCCATACATCTCGTAAAAGTAAGAGAAAATAATATTCCAATATCAGATTGGCCATCATCCAGCCCAGATCTGTCTCCAATAGAAACATCCCAAAAGAATAATTGCGAAAGAATCCAGCACGCACCAAACCAGAGTTAAAGAAGAAACTAAGTACAATTTCCAACTCTTTAACTCCGAAAGTTTGTCAATTACTAGTAAATTCTATGCCAAAACGAATTTCGGAAGTGATTTCATCGAAAGGTGATGTAATTAAATATTAAATTAAAATCAATTTGAAAAAATTTAAATATATCTGTAAATAGTCCAACTATTATGACGAGGGCAAATATCAATTATTTATTTTTTTACGAACCAAATTAAATGTAGTATTTTTTATTTTATAATAAAAAAGTATAGTTTAATTTTCATAAGAACAATTTTTTTAAAGCCATATCCTTCATAAATTAGCTTTGTTGTGCGGAATGGTGAAAATATTTTACTGGTCCAACTATTATGAATTTGTGCTCGTATACTTACATCAAGAATTATACAATGAGTAATGTTTATTACAATGATGAAATCATTAATTCACTTTTAACTCACAAGTGTTTAATTAATAAATGTCCCCTCCCATACCTCTGCGTTGATATAATATGCAAATAGATATTCAATATGTATTATTCAAGATCTACAAACTGTCGAGCTGGTTCATAATTGAGATTTCAATTAGTAGCTACGCGTACTTAATTATTAGACGAGCAAATATAGCATCCGAGTTAAGTGAACATGCATTTAAATAAACAAACACATGCATACTTACAATATTACGCGCATTGATTATTATTATTACAATATACACATGGGTACATGCAAGTACTAGTATGTAGTAGTAGTAAACCAGTGTTTCTTAAACTTTTTGGTCGCGCGACCCCTTTTCACAATTGAAAATTCCGAAGGACCCCCGAACCGTGTGCGCAGAAAAATGTTGGAGGGGACTAAAATCCAGGAGGTAATTTCTTTTGTTTAATTAAAATGAATTACTCATTGTTTTCATTATTAGCAGATTTATTGTTTAGTTGCAATAATGTATCAGTGATACAGTATCACTCGCCAAATATTCTGCGACCCCCCAAAAATTTTTATCGACCCCCGGGGGGGGTCGCGCCCCCCACTTTAAGAACTACTGGTGTAAATAAATTGTCTGATATTTCCGTTCAAGTATTCTGTAAAAGGCTACAATAACACCTACGAGTCAAAGAGCAGAGCAGCAAGAGGGAGAGGGAAAAACATGAAACAAAGTTATGATTTATCGGTTGTTAGGGACACAAACATGCGCTTTTGTTTTCATAAATCCTTGAATAATGTGTAACAAGCGTGAGGATTACTGGCAGCGGTGCTTTGGAAAAACATTAATTTTTCTTTTTCTTTCTGACCGTCTGCTGTTTTTGTTTGTTTAGTGCTGCTACTCCTGCTGTTGATACCTATAATTATACACAAATGATTTCCTATTACAATTAAAATGTTGAAAGTTTTAAACTTTTGAAATATTCGTGTTGTAAATAAATTCCGGTAGAAATGAAATATCTCCCACCACCCCGATATGGCGGGCGCCTATGGATGCCAGTGACAGATCAAGAGTGAACTGCGGTTGCCTTGAAAACATTGCAAGTTCCAATGTTGAATCAAATAAAATATTTAACGATTGACGTCATGAAACGATAGAAATATTAGGGTTAGATTTGTTTAGAAATATTTATAAATAAAATTGTATTATCTTTTGTGATTTTTTAAAATATAAACAATGCCCGCCCTAAATGGCCTATCTCCAATAGTTATGATCATGAAACTCTCCGCTTCAAGTGTGCAAGTGCATTGCTTGATTTAAATCAGCAATGCCGAACCCGCGGCCCGTTTTCAAATTTTGTGCGGCCCGCTTTCAATATTCACAATATAAAATGAGCTAAAAAAAATAAAACCCCAGTTAAAAAAGAAAGAAGGAAGGAAAATAATCCTTTGCGGTACCAGACTCAAAAACAAAGTCAAATTACTGCATGCTCGACATGGCCTGTCCGCCCCTGACATCAGCCATGGATTAGTCAAGTTTCCACCTTGAATGTCAGAATAACCACAAGGAAATTCTGCCATGGTGATCATGGGAAAGTAAACTGGTAGAGTGGAGAATTCATAGGCAAGTGCAAATAAAAACTTTTCATTCACCGGATTCAGGGTGACGTAAAATATCTGAACAACCTTGTGTCCAAAGGACGTATAATACGTGACTTAATATGCGTACCAGCTAGCATTTGCCAATATTAGTCTCCTCCGCACGCTAGAAAGTTCCTCGAACCCGTTTTGGGTGTCTCCTGGCTTTATAAGGATATTTTCACCTGAACTTTATAATCTTTACTGACGATTCGTCTGCGGAATAATAATTATAAATAAGCTTACATAAAATACACCACCAGGAACCGTTTCAAACTGAACATTCATGGATACAACATTGCAAAGCAATTTGTTTTAGATCCTGGTAATTAACGTGACTCTCTAGGTATAAAACTGAGTAAAACAAGTACTTTTACGTAAAAGTAAATCTTTATAAACGTACAACACGTGTATAATTAGCAAGTTAACGTATTATAAATATAAAATTATTCTAGTTGAATAAATTAATGATGAAAAAAAAATCTTACTTCAGAAGTCATGTATGACCGAGCAAAACATTTTTTTACATTTCAATTAAAAATCTTTAAGCATTACGTAAAACAGCCCTTTTTGTATTTATTGTTGAAAAAATAAATAAATATACGACTTAATTTTAAAACTGCGCTGCTTTTGTGATATTCAGTAACAATTCTGTGAACAAATTTGTATTGGAATGGCACGCATCAGGACAAAGTAGGCCATGTCAGAATATATCCTTTCTGGAAGCCCATAAAACAAATGTGAAATTTCAGTAACACACGCCGACACACGTCGCCTTTTTTTCTTTCAAGTCATTTATTTTTACGACAGCAAAAACTATTTTTGTTAGGCATTTAGTTTCGTGGTGGTATAAGAGAGAGAAAGACAAGGAGATACATAGAATATATCTGAGTGACATACAATCTCTACTCTCGCTGGATACAGCGATGTTCTAAGGAGTACTACCGTATCAACGAAGCCGAACTCCTCGGCAATTCAATGCGTTGACGGTGAAGGACCTCGAGTTCAAACTCGATAGCTTCTGCCTCTGCCACTACAATCTCGAGGTTCATTCGCTCTTTTGACCAAAGTTCTCCAGGGCGCCGCTCGACCGTTCGCTTCCTACTGGTATTCCAAAACAAAATACATATGTAGTTACTTATGCTGAAGCGGCCGAAGACTGATTTTATTTGAAACGGAAGTCTATACGTGAGCGATGTGTAGAATTCTAAATTCCACAAATTATAGATGTGACGTTCGGGGGTGTTTAGTTCAGATTCGGTGAAAACTAATTATGTCTATAATTAGTATACTGTAACTGACATCAATATTAGAAGGAATATTATACGGAAAATTACTAATCAATATAGATAAATTTAATTTGACACGTTGAAATTATAAATCTCTCTCTCTCTTTTCCCCTCTCTCTGTCTTTATCTCTGGAAGTTATCATAGAATCAGTAGATTAGATCTATATTTAGATTCAAATATCCCAGAGAATAGAGAAATAGGAAATATTCAGATCAAAATATAATGCTTTCCTTTCGTGTCTCACGTCTCACTAGGTTAACGTATTTCCCCAGAACAATATAGGTTATATATTCTGTTCTATTTGTTATGATATTGAAGCAAGTTGCATATTTGCGTAAGGTTCGTTAACCCTATATGTAAAAATATATGAAAGTTACTTTGTGTACCAGAGGAGAGTTGTTGTAAACATGATGACTGTAACGTGTTCTTTATGAAGCACTGAGACTTTTTTTACATGTATACTCAAACGACGTATGACTGCTAAAAATTTCCGTTCTGCACTCGGAAATTATTGGGAACGGAACTGACTTTCATATGAAAAGTTTAAATGGAATATTAAAGGCAGAGCAGTATTTTACTTGTGAAAGTATAAATGCTATGGAGGTATTAATCTGTAGCAATAGTCGGATATCGCCATGTCCGGGAAACACGTACACGGAATGGATTTATGCGAAAAATATTTGGTACAGCAAAAGGTTAATATATTAACTTATATATTAATCATATCATCGCAGTAATTATTAATTTTCAGTCATAACTTCAAATCACGAATCGCTTCTTTCAATACTTTAATATTGACAAACATTTCAAGCTCTAGTACCTACGTCTGATCTCTTTACTGGGGTGTTTGTGGTAGCGGGCTGGAAGCATCGTACGGAGATAGCGATCCATGGTCATACAGATCAATATGACGGCACTCTGTTGACTGATGGCACCGCGAAGCAACGCCCGAAATCAATTCTGCCACATGACACGCAATATCTACACACATGGTTATACACTGAAACATACATGTATACCTATATACCGAGTGTTCCACTAAATGTAGCACATGAGAAATTAAGATAGAAAAATTATGATTACTTCTTACCAAAATATTTTAGAGCAAAAGGGTAAAAGAGAAACTTGTTCAGACTTAAAAACTGCATAGAATGATATGACATTCAGTGTTCAAATATGTTTGTATATCGAGTAAATCAACTTTGAAATACTACTTTTTTATAACAGATCAGGATTTTTTTATTATCATTATTGACGACAAAATTTGATATTTTTCTTCCATGTTCTTCTAAACTCTAAAAAAATCTAAATTTCGTAACTGATTTACTCTATATACAACTGAATATGAATATAATATTGTAACAAGACAGGATTTTACTGATAATGCCAACTACACCACTAATTTATTGATAAATTAGATTAAAGTTAATAAATATGATAATTACTTTATTTATACAAAACAGAAACTGAGAAAATGGGAACGAATTTAGGCCAGCAGCAGAGCTGGCATGTACTTAAATATTTGTACTTAAATACTGTACTTAAATACATTTTGCTGTACCTGTACTTATATTTAAGTACATTTATTTGAAAGTACTTGTATTTGTATTTAAAATACATATATTAAAAAGTATTTGCAATTTGTACTTATTTTCAGTGCATAAATACTTTCTAAAGTTTTTAAGTACAAATACATGTATAAATACATTTCAAATACAAATACATTTCAAAGACAAGTACAAGTACATTTCAAATACAAGTACAAATACATTTCAAGTACTTTTGCAAGCAAAAACATGTTCACGCATGCGCAGTTGTATACGAGTACATATACATAGTGCCACAGACAAACTATAGTTTGGGGTAGTGTTATACCTGGTTATACCTATTCAGTTCAGCCTGGTTCAGTCCATCATTAGTATTTAAGTGTAAATATATACTTATAATATCCATAATACATGTATAATTATGGAAATAAAATAGCTATATGAGAAATGGAATAATATAATTGTTTTGTTAACTGTTACAGTATGTATCATATAGTTTATAGTACTAGATATGTGCATGTATTTTTTTTTTTAAATACTCTTAAAGGCATACTTTGTAAATTGTAAATAAAGTATATATTTTGAATCATTGGTTTTTAGTTACTTATTATGACGCAAAATGTACTTATTATTATATAAGTACAAGTACAAATACAAATACTTGTACTTTTCAAATTCAAAGTAATTGTACTTGTATTTAAGTACATTTTTAGCAAAGTACTTGTACTTGTACTTAAATATATTTTTTTTTGTACTTGCGGCCAGCTCTGGCCAGCAGCTACAACTAGCCGTTACAGTCCTAGTAAAATATAATTTGCTCAAAAACAATCCCCACGTGGTACGCTTCCGGTCAATTTATTATATCACAAGCAATTTTTAATTCTGAACAACTTTTTCAATTCCACTTTTGTTCTAAAATGTATTGGTAAGAAGTAAACACAGTTTCTTCTTATTTACATGTTAATTCCCAATGTCCCAGATTTCATTGCGACACGCGGTATGTACCTATTCACCACAGACCACAGTGGGGATTGCTTAAAATTATATACCCATTCATGAACTAATCGTGGATCGTAAAGCAACGTTCGAGTTTGTTGTACGTGATTTCAACTATAGTTTTGCTGGTGTGCATGAATGTTGCAAAGCCTGCAAGAGCTCGGCATTAATTACCAAGGAGTAGTGTTAATATGTATAACCACAGTCGCAACAAGCGCGGGTTTGTGTAGCATAGTTTGATATTATGATATGAGCAATTACAATATACACAAAACTGCACCGAATAAGACCACGCTTATCTTATAAACGTCATTTAATCAAGAGAAAATGTGTAATGAACTAACTTTTTCACGATATATTAGAATGCTATGTACAACAAAATAACGAGAAATGTTTTGTAATATTATTGTCATGGTTTTATACACAACAGCTCTAATACCTTCATGAAAATGTTAAAATTATTTTCCATTTTTCTCCATCGTAAAAACTGCAGTTTGATGATACGCCCGGTATACATGCATGTGAACAGTTGTGTTTGGTATTCCAAATTAGTCCCAAAGCAATAAAATCGCATAAAATAAATGAAAAACAATCATTGGAGATTGAATTATGGATGACACATTATTATTTGAAAATATCGTGAAAACATCGTGCATCTGTGCGCCCTGTGTATATGCATGTGTGATTGTGGGTGACTAGTCGATGTATACTATTACTACTGCGTCATATAGTTCAATACGAGAGCCTACCCTCGGATGAATGTTTTATGTAGTTGGGGCTTCCGAATTTAAGCAAACACAACTGTGCTGTGACCGTAGGAAAAAAAAATGTGTTGATTGAATCCATGTTTGTTCTGGTTAAAACAGTTCTGTAATTTGACATGGATTTGCCTGGCCCTTACAGCTAATAGATTAACTATTATATAGAGAGAGCGCATAATAACAACCCTTGGTCGTACACAGAAATTTGTCCGGCGGAAGGGGGAAAAATTATGAAATGTACATATAATAAAAAATTGTTAATATTTTAATGTATGCGTATAAAAACTGAAAAAAATACGTACGAAGTTAATAATAGTACACCTAATCCTCGTTCTAGGGCCGCTATTTATACGGAATTTCGCTATAAAATTTTGTAAATAGATGCATTTCAGAATTTTTAATATATGGCCCAGTCTAGAATATATGGATTCAATCGATCATTTCAATCTAGATCAGTTGAGTACTAGACGCACAAAACAACAGTTGATTATAGTATATAAAGTTGAGAACTCGTTAATTGACGATTCGTGTTTAACTACTGCATTAAAATTGCATGTACTTGCAACACTAGACAGACAACCACCTTTTCTTGTTCTGTTTCAAGTACACAACTACACATGTTTGCCCCATTAAATTTCACGTCTAGAACATTCAACCAATATTGTAATTTTATGTGTCATATTTTTTGTACAATTGTCTCCGTATGTTACTAATTCTCTTCTACATTTAGAATATATATATATATATATATATATATATATATATATATATATATATATATATATATATATATATATATATATATATATATACAAATAATATGTTTTAATTGTCGCAATGACGCCTTGATCCATTGGTTGAATCAAGGAAGTCGTATTTTGTGGAAGAAATCTATTTTTCATGTATTCATTAAAGTCACAGAGACTGCTTAGATGAGCTGGAGCATTAATAAAAATAAAAATTTAGAATAGTTCATTTTAGTTTAGTTATATACATATATGTCCCTAAAATGCGTGGACATCACTTAACTACAGATTCCTGGTTCGAAAATAAGACGATTTAACTAAACTTACCTATATGCAATTACGTTTCTTTTAGCTAGTATTCTGCTTCAAAGTTCTTTCAAGAAAAAGTTATTTTATCCATAACAACGGAACGCTTGGATCGATTTGGATAATATTCGGTACTGTACTTCTTACAGATGTAGGTCATCTTTTAAGGTGATATTAGTTATTATCAGTGGACCATTACTGTACGAAACACGGGTAACCTGGCATAAATCAGTCAAAAACATTTTAATGTTAAGGCCAATAACTTCGAAAAAAATAGTTTCAGAAAGAGACATTCAATAGTAATTTTTTTGTTCTTGTTATCTGTACTGATATCTGTTAAGGTTTAGACACAAAAAAATAAAATCTGAGAGACCGCGCACTGCATTTCATAAAAAATGTAATCTAGCAGTCTGGTGTTCTAAGAAATAAATGATGTATATATACAGGGTGTCCCTAAAATGCGTGGACATCGCTTAACCACAGATTCCTGGGTCGAAAATAAGACGATTTAACTAAACTTACCTATATGCAATTACGTTTCGTTTAGCTGGTATTCTACTTCAAAGTTCTTTAAAAAAAAAGTTATTTTATCCATAACTACAGAACGCTTGGATCGATTTGGATAATATTTGGTACTGTACTTCTTACGGATGTAGGTCATCTTTTAAGGTGATATTAGTTATTATCAGTGGACCATTAGTGTACGAAACACGGGTAACCCGGCATAAATCAGTCAAAAACTTTTTAATGTTAAGGCCAATAACTTTCAAAAAAATAGTTTCAGAAAGAGACATTCAATAGTAATTTTTTTGTTGTTGTTGTCTGTACTGATATCTGTTAAGGTTTAGGCACAAAAAAATAAAATCTGAGGGACCGCGCACTGCATTTCATAAAAAAATGTCATCTAGCAGTCTGGTTTTTTAAGAAATAAATGACGATATGATATTTATTAGTGCAATTATTTAGATTTCCTTATAAAAAGGAATCGCAAATATTTAAATCTGGTGAACGAGGTGCCTATTTTGCAAAAATTCAAAGGAAATCTTAATAATTGCACTAATAAATATCATATCGTCATTTATTTCTTAAAAAACCAGACTGCTAGATGACATTTTTTTATGAAATGCAGTGCGCGGTCCCTCAGATTTTATTTTTTTGTGCCTAAACCTTAACAGATATCAGTACAGACAACAACAACAAAAAAATTACTATTGAATGTCTCTTTCTGAAACTATTTTTTTGAAAGTTATTGGCCTTAACATTAAAAAGTTTTTGACTGATTTATGCCGGGTTACCCGTGTTTCGTACACTAATGGTCCACTGATAATAACTAATATCACCTTAAAAGATGACCTACATCCGTAAGAAGTACAGTACCGAATATTATCCAAATCGATCCAAGCGTTCTGTAGTTATGGATAAAATAACTTTTTTTTTAAAGAACTTTGAAGCAGAATACCAGCTAAACGAAACGTAATTGCATATAGGTAAGTTTGGTTAAATCGTCTTATTTTCGACCCAGGAATCTGTGGTTAAGCGATGTCCACGCATTTTAGGGACACCCTGTATATATAGTATATCCCGATTAGTGCAGATTCAAATAGTACGGTATATTAGTGGAAATAATTAACCGTACTGTGCGGAATATTACTGTACTGGTCAGGTCACAGGTGGGGCGGAATAGGTTAGTGTCTGATGTCACACTATTCTGTGTATCTCTCTAGCCGTCCGTAAATCGTTGGTTATTAGATGGTATTTTTATCACACAAACACAGAGTCAGGGACACACAGAGTGAGGGCCACACACACACAGAGAGAGAGAGAGAGAGAGAGAGGAAGACTAGTGGTTGCGTAGCAGTTAATCAGTCTTGAAACCCTTTGCTAACATGTAATCCACTAGCGCATCAGTGTCTGTTGATTGAGCTCTTCAACTTTAACAGTATACAATACGATCACAATAATGTGATGAATAGTCCAGTAGTGATTTGTAACACGTAAGCGAATTACTGTATAAATTCAATAGGTAATTTAGTAATGTGTATGAAAGCTTTTCAGACCAGTGTTTCTCGAGCAATCCGTCTGTCTGGTGGATTATGTACACAATTGATGCTGATTTAATTAATTTTTATTACATATTAAACGTAAACTTGATTATTATTTATTTTTACTATCATTATTGTTTTTATTATTGAAAAGTGAAAAATTGTAAATAATTACCACTACTTTTACCCCCTGTACTCCGCTTAAGAAACCCCTTGCTGTGGGGATCTTAAGGAATCATGTAATATTATTCTGAACCATTCTAGAAATACACTATAACTTTCGGGCCACAGACAATTACAGTTTTAAGCTACACTCTCGCTAGCTAAATAACATTTATCTCCCCCAGGTGCTTGTCTTAAATTCCCTATACGTGTTCCTATACCAGTTAGCGAGGTAAGGGTGTTAGTACTTTCTGGCCACGTTGTACTATTCAATTAGTCGTTTCACTGGGGCCATACACTGCTGGCAAGGTGTTATCACATTTGTACCAGAATTAACTGCAAAGTGCACATGCGCTGACAATGTTAGTATTCTCTCTTTATGCTTTAAACTTTAAACACTTGTATTCGGCTCCACTAAATCATCGTGCTAAAGTAAATTCTATGTATTTAAAGAAATCATGAAATAGCAAAATAAAGAATTATTTATGGAGACATTGAGCAAATTTACAATCGGCCAAAGGTTGAAAAGCAGCTGTACCCGAAAGTGCAATTCGCTTATTTGCCGACAATGAAAATGTTGATTTGTACAATCATATTAAAATTGTTAGTGATTCAGGCACTGAATTTATATCCGAGTCGAAAGATATTATATGGAAAAAGGTAAATGAATTTAATGTAATATATAAAATCAGAAAGTATAGAGAAAAGTTTAGCTCTGATCTCAAAATCGAATGTTCCTTTGAACGTTTCAGAAAAGCTGTAGTATGAAACAATTAGGGCACAATTTCCAATTGTGTCGGCAGAAACCTTGACTATTCACAAAATCCAAGGGAAACATATGAATATATATATATCTATAGATTTCACTCGTTCACGTGTTATAACTATAACACAGATGATGAGATTCAAATAAAAAATTGTACACACATTTTCAGTTCTAATGCCACAAAATACCCACGAGAGATGAACATAATACATTTTACTTTTTACATGTAAATTATATGTTAACAACACAGTAGAATTATCTACTAACCCTTTTAATTCGATTGGATTTTTATATATCTATCCTGGAAAAAAAGTTGCTCATTAATCTCCCGTTCTTCCACAACTCCAATTTTATTGAATTTATTAAAACCTAAATCAGAAGAAATCAAAAAGTACAAATTGGTGATAAAGTTGTAGCAGATTCTGTTATAGAGAAAAATTGAGTTGTAAAACAGTTTGCACTTCATAAATAAACATGAAATAAAACATTTCCGTGAATACTTTAGGTTCAGCGTGAGTTCGCCATCTTATACAACTGATGCTTCGGACATAAGTAGTGTGTCTGAAACTATATTTGCAAGAAACTACTTGAACGATTGTATCTGACGAAAATGGAAAACACGGAAGTAATATCAAAGTTTGATTTGCAGGAGAAATCGACCTGCGACATCAAATTCCAATGTGAATATTTCACAAATTAATATTTACTTTAATACACTTTTAAAATGAAACAATAAATTTAAAATACGTGTCAAAACATTTTCGTTTGTTCGATAAGCCAAAATCCACACGGTGACCTTAAATAATGAGTATCAGGCAACTGATAATGTGAATGGTCAAGAGGAATTGATGCCTGATGAAGATATATTGCTGGAAATGAACGGTAAGAATCGATAAAAGGTACAAATATTTATTATAAATTTCATCCGAGGATGTATAAGAAAGTCGTGCGGTGACAACACCAGGGTATAAACTAAACAACATATTTATTTATTAAGCAATGTACTTGTACAGGTGTGTAAATAAATGGTACATGTGAAACAATTAATGAAATTTTACTCTAAATAAATTAATTATACTTAGAAGCCATATACAATAAATACATATAAAATAAAATTAGTTTTCTTCATATAAAAATACACTTACACTGTTGTGAAAATAAACAATTGTGATTTTTTTATCAAAATTGCACAAATATACAGATAAAATTATTCTACAGGCAAAAAAAAAATATTGCAATCGAATCAGTGTTTTACAAACGAACAATTCGCAAGTTGAATGCTTAATGTTAATATGTTGAAAAAGAAATAACATTGATTATTTTTCGGTTTTCCGATTATTATATTATGTGTGTTCGCAACTAGAATTGTTCGTAAGTTGAGTAAATGACTGAAATGAAGCACATTTAAGTATATTTACATGAGATCTATGCTACATATTTATATACAAATCTTAAATGTTACATTTTTGTATAATAGAAAATTTTGTAAAAAAAACAAAAAACTATACTACAGGCACAACAATCAAAATGTCGACTTCTTATAAAAATTATATTGTCATAGCTGCAAATAGCAAATAATGCCATGATTTTTTATCGTTATTATTGCCAATCTTACACAGAGCAATTTACAACACGGGATCAAAGCATACTATATAGAATACTGTACAATCATATAACTTATATATTACGTAACTAGTATACATAACATTAGACGATGAATTGCGCTCGGTCGTCGATTTCGGTGATGTTGATTTTTATATTTACCTCGTTATCATGAACGTATGCGTTATAGTCAAATCGTGGAATATACACGGCCCAGTCCTCCGCCCGACTGTACTTCACTGCTGTTGTACGTGTGTATGTGTGTCCCGTGTCCGGATGACTGAGTTCCACCGTGCATCTGTACTTGTATAATTGTGCACTCGGTAAGTTAGTGCGCACCCACAGTCGAAAGTCAGAGTCAGATAACGCGTACCAACACACCGCCCTACCAAAATCACAGTCGATTATTAACCGTTTAAACCCAGCTGCAGGACTAACAGTGCACACTGTGCCGGCCCTGTGTGTGACATCACCGTGGGCCTGGGTGTAGTGGGAATCCAGATTCGTACCAGTAATATTTCTTGAGCATATTGAACACCGGGTGCTGTACTGACAGTAATACAACTCGTGTTTCTCACACTTCCTCTTAATATCTAAGTACGTACATCCTTGAATACTGTTCTTGCACGTACGTTCTTTAGGTGCATGTTTATTGCACATCCAGTCACCTCGGTACCTCGGCTCTGTTTCAGTCGAACATTTACCACACCTCACTGTCACTTCCAATGTCTTCACTGGTGGTATGACTTGGTCCGGTGTATTTATAGTTACCGTGAAGGTAGTGTTCTTGAAGTCTCCCAGCAATTCCAGCAAGCTGTTGATGCACGTCACCACGGAGGTATCCTCTTTTAAAACCAATAGTTCACGAGGCAATACATCTCCAGGAATGCTAAATACTCTATCGTTATTTTGAATGTCGAGTGTGTATTTGAAATTAGACAGCCGGGCCGGATCGTCAATGAACCGCACTACATGATAAATTTTCCGAGTGGCCGCGCACACTTTACTCTGAATTAGGAAAAGAACTTCAAACACAAACAGAATGTAATTATTCAAGCTTGACCGCATAATGTCGTATGTGAACTTGCATGCATTTTGTACAACTTTCGTGGGATGCTCCTGCTGGCAGTGCTCTAGGATTCCCGTATGATGCCCCGTCCACTCACACTGGCCCAATTCGGCAAACGGACATAGATATTCCCGGTATGGGCAAGCCTGCTCGTGGCGTTCGCTTTCCGTGAAAAGTACTTTGCTAGTACAACCATTCTCCCGGTATCTACAAGGAAATAACATGAGTTTGGCTAGCTCCTCGTAAGCTTCCACTCTAATGCCTTCGTCTTCGTCTTCTACTGCCCCTGGACATCGACCGCATCGATACTTGGTATTTTCCACCAGATGCACGGGCCCTCTGGACAGATACCCGCTGCATCTCGCACACACTAACTTTTGCAACACTACACTGGGCACTTCCATTACGATGGGAAGTGTTGTGTATATTAATTATTATTATAATTTATTTATTGTTTGTTATTTACACTAATAACATGTACCAGTTATAACCCACTGTGTTCTGTCACTATTCACCAATGTCGTGCCGCCAATCTGTCACTGACACTGCCCGTCCATAACTGCTTCGCAGTGTTGCCAACCATAGGTTATTTACAACATATACAACAGTAACCACGTTCGCAGAACAAATCTTCGCTTCGATGAAATACAAAATTGTTGTAATTTTAACTGATTCAGTTAGCCTGGGCGCAGCCATTTTATATTGTTGGCCAATGATAGATAACTGTTGATCTAGTGATTCTAATTACTTGTATTGATAATGACAGCATAAAGATAAAGTCCATTGGCAAACATTTATTGAGAGTTTCATTAATAAAATATTTATAAAATCCACGACAATATTCTAAAATGACAATTAAATAATTAATAATTCGTGATTATCCTGTAATGAATATGTAAAGGAACATATACAAAATTTACGGTGTCAAAAGAAGCTCGGTGAAGCTGGCAGTCGATTCTTAAAACACTGATTGTGAAGGAATCACACACTACGCTACACCATGGCCTAGTGGATACAAAAATTATGTAAAAATATTGTTCTTTTGGCTAAATAAATGAAGGATATCATAAATGACAAGTGTAAAATGTTGAAATTCAATGTTAGATATCATATTAATTATAAAATATGGGTATCAATGCCATTTAAGAACAATTCCTATCCACAAAAAGTGAATCAAAACTATGTACTAGACCAGTGTTTCTCAACCCAAACTCATCGTGGACCGCAAATTATCTGCTTTTTTACGCGGACCGGTGACAATATTATTTTTAACTTAAAAAAAAATTGCAAACTACATTAAGCTATAAATATTTATTATTTATTTTTCAGTACATTATACAAATCAGTGAGATCGCTGCTGTTCTTTTTTGCTAGTAAGATGTTCAATTCTTGGATTTAAGGTGGTAACAGCAAGACATAAGGCAGAACTAACGACTTTCGAGTTAAATGTTAGAAATCAGCAGACATGGCGACGTATGGACTATTCCTATACAATGATCTGAATTCACATGGCGTATAGCACGTAGTCATGGAGAATGTCGATTTTTTGTCCGCATGTTTCTGAAAAGCAACAAATAGCGATACAAGAAATTAAACTCATGGTATATAGTGCTGGGCAGTTACGTTAGCCACAATAAAAGGAAAAACAATTGAATAGGACGTTGAACTTTCTGTTCCTAAATGAAACTAGGAATGTATACAGACATACATGCCTGCAGCTCATCGACGTATGTGCAAGTCTGAATATATCACAAATTATTATTTATTTAGATTCACTTTTAAAATCCTAGGTGCCTAGGTCGCAAACAAAACAACAAATTTAAAACAAGTGTGAATACATTTTCTTCTCTTGACAAAAGCAAAGCAAACTAAGCCGACTATAAATGCATTGATCTTCTTTTGTTCAATTTTTAATTAAAAAATATTTTTTTCTCCAATGGTCTTACATAATTTTTCAAAATAAAAAATATGGAAAAATATTGTTCCATTTCCTGCATATGCATGAAAATTTTGAATACAATTGAATAAAAAATAACGCAGAAAAAAAATAAAAACTGAAAAAAAATTGGAAAATATTTTTTTTTCTCAAGTACGAAGGAAAATTTTGAAAAATAAAATGTACCTTGCACAACTAGACCATAACACGTATCTGCAGAAAAAATTTCATAAAAATCCGTTGGGTAGTTTAGGAGATCTGGGTGGAACAAAAAATCTCGTACGAGCGGACGAGCGACATACATACGGACATATGTTGTAATAGTCATTTCGTGGTCCAGGGGGTCTGTCCGGGATTTCTGTGCAAAAATTTTTGAAATCGGAAGATGCTACAGACATCGTACCGAACACTATAGCTCTTCGACAGGAGGTCGATGAGCTAAAAATAGTCTCTTTTATGTATTACTGTGTTTTTTTCAGGATATAGGACGCATAGAAATCGCTGGAAATTGACAAGAAAAAAAGCAAAGTTAATCAAATGTACATATTGAAATAAAATTTAATTCTATACACACGTTCTATATGTTATTTAATCGATATTGGTCATATTTTCGACTTTACAGTGAATTCAGTTTGATTAAATATTATTGCATTTTCATATTTACCACAAAACAAAAATGGCCTCCCTGGCACACTTTCTCATTGCCCAGCCGCGTAAAATGATATTACATTTGCTACGAGTAACACCAACATGAAGGTGAAAAAAGATGCATCAACTTCAGTTTTAAGCCATATGTTACTAAATGAACTGTCAAATACGTGATCGGATTATCAATCTGATGCATTACATAATTATATTATTGCTACCTCTTTCTTGCGAGATAACAATTATTGGCCAGTGTTATTATTAAATTTCTATAATTTGCATGACAGCTTGGCGGGCGGGAAATTTAAATTTGACATTTATACATAAAATCAATCTGTGGGTCTATTTTGGCCAAATTATTTATTGTTACATTTTTGTATGGTAAATAACAATGCATAATGATATGTTATGCTAATAAGATAATGAGAAAACATCCTTTTCTTTTCAGTCAAACCTTCCATATCATATAAAATCGTAACGAAAACAGAATATATCATGTTTGTCAATATGGAGTTAATATATACAGTCGATTCCGCTTAATCGGGACATCGGTTAATCGGGAAAGCCGCTTATTAGGGACAAATCTTAAAGAACGGAAACAAAACCGAGGAAATAACACAAATTTACTTCGCTTTTTCGGGACAATATTCCGTTTAATCGGGACAGTAATCGTGTATAAATTCCCGTGAACTCGGGGTTTCACACGTGAATATTTAGCGCTGGAGTGGAGGTCCTATTTGACATCATAAGTTAACGTAAATTCAGTCACAAAAGTGTAAATTAAGTATAAAGTGTAATTAAAATTAGACTAAGTAAACTAAAGTATAAATTACAACGTGAATTTTGTCGGAATTTGGACAGGAGTCAGAAAAACACTTCAGACTTATGTAGCTAACGTTTCGACAAAATTTATTGTCATCCTCAGAGCTGAATTAAAAACAAATAAATCTGTTACAATGTGCTACATCAAAAAGCTATACAACACAACAATGAACAAGTACAATGTCAAATATCAAGTAACAGTGTATGTATACAAAACAAAAATGTACTGACCTCAGTGTATACATACACTGTTACTTGATATTTGACATTGTACTTGTTCATTGTTGTGTTGTATAGCTTTCTGATGTAGCACATTATAACAGATTTATTTGTTTTTAATTCAGCTCTGAGGATGACAATAAATTTTGTCGAAACGTTAGCTACATAAGTCTGAAGTGTTTTTCTGACTCCTGTCCAAATTCCGACAAAATTCACATTATATTCTACATTGGACACGATTGTTTTCAAGTATAAATTACGTCACTGATATAAACCTTATTAAGATGCCAAGAAAGGATTTGACACTTAAAAATAAAATTGCTATCCCAAATGAAATTAAAAGTCAGCCAAGTAACACTAGCTGTGCTGAGATATTTAATGGGCCAAAATCTACAAGGACAACAAAATGACGGGATTCCTATGTCAGCAATAAATATCTGTGCTGATTCTGTACAACTACAATTTCGCCAAAACAAAAGGCAAACCACTTTGCACAAATTCTTCCAGAATATATAATTTAATTTACTTTAAGTTTGTACAATATAATTTTTCGTTAAGAATTTATTATATTTACATATATGTATGTACAATGTACATACATATTTATTGTTCCAGAATATATATAATTTTTATTATGTAGTACGTATACAAAATTTTTAATATGGATGCATATGCATAGTTTTGCGACTTGTTCTATTTTGTGCAATTTATTAAATAAAATACATTTTAAAAAACAATAATCCTGTAATTTTTGAAGAACTTCGGATAATTGGGCCAGCCGCTTAATCGGGACAAAATGCACTGGTCCCGATGTGTCCCGATTAAGCGGAATCTACTGTATTGATAAAAATACTTAATACACATCTTACAGATGTACATACGGCTATCGCAGCTTTTAAAATGATTTAATTCGTATCATAATTCTTAAAAACTAAAAAAAAAAAATTCATTTTACTGTGAAAAACGCAAATTGAATACCAACGTCTGTATATGAATCTCAGCGATATTTTGACTGAAAATTAAAACTATCACATAAACGTGATCGGCTGAATAATCTGATGCATTAAGTAGTTATATTATCACTACTTCTCCACTACATATGAACAATTTCTGATCAACTTATGGAAACAACGATGATTTATTTATGACATCGAGATTCTGAGATGATATGCAATCTTATATGTTTATCTAATTGGTCAAAAAATACGAAATGTCCAAAAACATATTAATATATTTTGATAAAATTATTTAAAACACATTTTAAAGACGTGCACGCATCTATTTCAACTGTTTAAATGATTTAACGTGAACTATATTCCTTGAAATAGCGATAGCAAAAAAACCTCAATACTGTGCAAAGTAAAAACTAGTAGAAAATATGCTTTGTTCGTATATTTCAAACTCAATGATGTATTTAACTGATGGACACGATTATGCATGATTGTACCAAATGGGTATGTTTTAGACGGATTCTTGATATGAAGAGTTCGAGGGAAGTAATCTGTGTTATAGATTTTATGGTCAGAAGAAAATACATGTGTTCAACAATATAAAGTAAAATTTAATATATTACATATATCAGTTATATATATATATATATATATATATATATATATATATATATATATATATATATATATATATATATATACAGTGCGAATAACGTAAGACTATACATTGGCGACTTTATTTTAGCTTTAATCAATTTGCCCATGTCAGTAACAACTGAAATTACAATGACGTTTGTTTTGGTAAATGTCACTATTTTCAATATTGTGTTACTGATATCTCACGAGTTTGCGTAATAATTAGTGCAAAAAATGTACATCACAGAAGAAAAGTTTAAGATGTATTCCTGGTATTTAGAAGGGGCGTCTTTGCGAGAAATTTCTGATTATTTCAGCTTTGAATTCCCGGGCAGGGCCCATCACATGTCATCAAACGATGACAAATTTAGTTATCACCCCCAAGTGATTTTGGAAATGTACTGATACCAATTACAATTTCAGTACTTGAAGTGTACTTTTAATTCAATAACATGTAATAGATTTAATAAAATATTGAAATAAATTCTGTAAATGATTTAAATAAATATAGTAGTCTGTGGACTGGTGTCTAATTTTACATTATTCAACCATAATAAATTGGAGTTTTTGTATGATATCACCATGGTAACATTAAGTAAATGCCCTATGTCTAATTTTAAATTATTCAACGAGTTGATACTAGCATGGGCAAATTGATTAACGCTAAAATAAAGTTGCCAATGTATAGCCTTACATTATTCGCACTGTATATATTATAAAACGTGTAAATGTGGAATATAAATAATTACAATGTCACCTAAGTGCATTTTTGTTCCAGATATTGTATTACACATTCATTGTAAGTTTTGATGAATATTAGTCCAACTATTATAATGACAGCAAATATTGTACAATATCAATTATTTATTTTTTTTACGAACCAAATTTAATGTAGTATTTTTTATTTTATAATAAAAGTGCATAGTTTAATTTTCATAACAACAATTTTTCTAAAGCCATATCCTTCATAAATTAGCTTTGTTGTAAGGAATGTGAAAATATTTTACTGGTCCAACTATTATGAATTTGGGCTCGTACGAATATAGCACTCAATATTTTACAGTTGATATTATTCATGATTTATTTTAAATTGAAAACGATTGCACTGTTTGTCTATCTAACAGGTTATTTATATAACAGTTACACTGGTTCAAACAGAGTCACTTGTTAAGGATGCAATATTAATACAGCAAACGTACATCGGGGTTTGACAATGGTAAAAATAAATATATAGGTCAACAAAGGCGTAACGAGTGTAAACAAGTAAAATATCACACGGATTATGTTCGGGCTGAAGAATATGCATCGTAGTTCACGTGTTTAACTCAAGGGTGCAGTAACAATAACATCAGTAGCAGTGGTGGTAGTAGTAGTAGTAGAAGTGATGGTAAGGTAGAAGATGAAAGACGTAACTTCAACTTCACACAACATTTGAGATAAGGTCTATGGGTGCTTCACAATCACTTTTGCAGCGCTACAAATCTTATGAGACGTATAACGTCATTTAATGTTGGTACAATCAATCTACAGTACGCCGGTCTCGTCGCTAGACGGCGGACTGTGTCATTTCTTTCCACGCAGGTTTCCCGGGTCGCTAGCATGGTACAAATTGAATTGGCACTCTCTATAAAATGTCAACGGAGCGGTTAACAGCGCTTCGATGGTGGCATTGTGCCCTTGGCGGTTAAGAACGGGAAAATATTCATTGCACACAGGGTACAGTGATTTAGAACGAGTCATAAATTAAGATTTTTTTCTTATCTTCCAGCATTGACCAAGCTGCATTTTCACGCGTTGCTAGAACAATAGACGTGCAATTTATCGGTGCCGCCACAGTCGCCTGGATTCTAGCTCTGCACTAGCGTGTAGACGCGTAATTTTTATTATGTAATCATAACTTCAACTAAACTAAAGTTCTCCAAAAGTATGTTTGTTTGAGTTTAGTTTTCAACTTTGTTCAATGTTATAACATACTCGTATATCAGGCTGTCCCAAAATTTTATATTTTTCTTAAATAATAAAAACTTAGTATATATGTATTTTTTTCACATCACTGGACCCTTTATTTCCCCATAATCACTGTATAAAACATTTTAAATTAAACAAAACACTACGCGGTTTCTGTGATCGACTAAGTTTTTGCCAGCAATGACGCAGACTCCATTCGCAGAAGTCTACCTTTCATTCCTTATTTTCTTACAATAGCTCGCCATATACTCCTTTCCATACATAACTCCCTCGCTTCGTTAATATCCATACACCATGTCATACATGCTTTCTTATTATTTCTGCGTAAAATTTTAGGTTCACTCAAAATATTTTTATAATCATCCATTTATCCCTAGGTCTTCATCGCCCCCGTGCGCATTCAATTTCATCCAATTATATCTTCTGTCTATCATTTGGCATTCATTCCACATGTCCAAACCAACACAGCTGACAAGAAGGCCCTCTATTCACAACATTTTCACTAATTTCACATTAATCATTTACTATTTTCAGAAGTGTGTGCGATGTGACTAGACCGCACACACTTCTGAAGAATTTCATTTCTACCGCTGTTAACCTTTTTTTTTTATTCCGGCTGTCCTATACCTAACATTTATCTCCATACATCAACTGTAGTAGTACAAGTTTATAAACACGCACCATAGCTTATCTAACCATATTTCTAGCAAATATTCTTAAAGCACTTAAAACTTTTCAACCTGCAACTACCCTTCTTTCAATTTCGGCATTCATCCGTCCATCTTTTGAAAACATGCATCTCACAATCAGATACACAAATTCATTAACTTGTTCCATTTGTTCACCATCATAATACAATATTTCAAAAAGATTTACTCGCCAGACAAATATATTTTAGTACTAAATATGATGACTTATTACCCAGTTTTTAATTCTGAACAACTTTTTTATTTACACTTTTGTTGTAAAATGTATCGGTCAGTTGTACCAACAATTTTTCTATTTTTAAAAGCTAACACACTATGTCCCAGAGTTCATGGGATACCCAGTACATGCTTGTTTGACTGTGAGTGACAACAAAATAAAATGTTCAACAATATATGCGAAGTTAGTTTGTATATAATGTTACAACCAATTCCTGTTTACAGTGGGAGCGAAATATGCATTAATTCGAGCAAGGAATATTTGATTATAATCATTAGTAATAAACTATAACAAGTTATAGTACAATGTATGCAGAGAAATAGTGTAAATAAAAAAGTTCTCTGGAAATATTTAACGTAGTTTCATAAATAAATTATTAGTTTTTTCGATGAACGATGCCCGGCCTATTCGCAATCGAAACACGGCCATTGATGTCACCTGCTGGTGCAAGGTCTCCGAGATGTTTTGAAACTTTACGTTAATGTATGTTAAAAGATAACATGTTAATCATTGGTAATAATTTCACATGAAATGATAATTGCATTTGAGAGTGAATGTGCATGTATATCTATGTGTGAAAAGAACACAATAGGGAACTTGCAAAGATTTTTAATATATTTTTAACATATATTTCTAACATATTTCAAATAATAATTTTTTAAAGTCTGCCGAAGTGACGTCATAATTGCTAGGCAGTCATGCGCAGACTGAACAGTAACGGCTGACGTCAACTAACAGCTGCCCACTACCGATCTATGTGTGTATATGAACTTTCGTTGTTTGCGTGCACCCGGCAGTGTCTATGCAGTTCTGACGTCACACCGTGTTTTTGCGCGAAGGTATTGTATCAAAATTTTAATAGCTTATTTCTATAAAAGTATAGCAAATTTCGAAAATAAAATGGGGTACTTGTTTTAACGTATACCGATTCAGAAAAAAAAATAGAAAATAATGTGCTAGTTCCCTATTGTAATACGTTAGAAATTACGACTTTTGACAATCCGTTTTAATTAACAACATATTGAACATACACATACAAGGTATTGCAAATATCACCGGTTTCCATTTAGAGAGAACCAATTTCAATATTTGCACACTGTCCCACGTTGGAGAACAGTGGAAATCGGAAACCCGGATGCGTATCTCGGAAATAGACCACACCGCGTGTGTTTAAATAATGCAGCGCCCGTGTCTGTCCGTCTGCTTGCCTCCCGGCCGCGGCTAATGGACAAGCGAATGTATTTAAATGAGCGCTTGGATGCACAATGTTGGTTGATGACACCATCGTACTGCACATTGTGTGATACGAAACACACCGTGCTAATGTGATATGGTGTCGCACTGCGAAACCAAAGCTCGGATATCCGCTACCAAGTTCCATCTCCTCGGCAAAGCCATTGTATTAGCCAGGGGGTAGTCACGCTTATGGACGCGCCTGTGACCACGTTAGATACAGCATACTTTTCAGTACTGTAAAACTGCGTTGCCTAAATATCCTACTTACGACTGAAAAAGTTAGATGGCACTAGCTGGTCACTAGCAAATAAGTTATTTAGGTCAGCCCGCTTGAAAAAATGTGATCACGTGACTAAGCAAATGGTGTCTGTTGACAGTTATTTGACTGTTTCGAAGTGGTTAGTAAACGATTCTTCGAAGCTTGTACTATTAAATCGGATTAAGTTTACTTTTAAAGAGATATGAGAATATATTTTCAGTTGTGTATCAGTCTCTAAACTATATACAGTCATTACGAATACATTATGGTGCAGGGCGATTTGTAAAGTGCTGTTTGTGAAATTTGAAAAGGTAAGCTTTTAAAAATGTATTTATTTTATATGAAGCATGTGAATATGATGCTGATATTTTGCATGTAGTATTTGTTATACATATATATGTATTATATGTATACATAAATAGCATGGCAACTGTTAATGTTAATATTATTAATGTTACTTCAGCAAAATGGTACGTTCAGTATGTATTCAACGGAGAATCCTGATTTGGACTATCACCATTTGCCATTGTCTGATGAACGACGTGCGAAATGGTTGGAAAACATGGGAAGATTAGACATGGCAGAGACCAGTACAGAAGTCCGTTGACCAAAAAGTTAAATATTGGAGCAATTCCAACTATTTTTGTGCATGGTACGTAAATGTATAGATATACATGCATCATACATACATTTATTCAATTGCTAATTAAGTTTTGTTTGATTTTAGTATTACAATTTTAAGCTATGGTATTTATAAATTCGATTACCATTATCACCGACAAACCCAGCTGGTTTACAGGAAAAAAAGTCGGAAGAAATTCCAACTATTGGTGAGTACATATCAACATTATACATATATATATATATATATATATATATATATATATATATATATATATATATATATATATATATATATCTTAATTACATGACATGGTAGAACAAATATGTTGCTAACACCTTTCCATTTTTAAATTTCAGAATTACCAGGAACAATCCAGGCATTCGATTTAAAGAAGATTATATCCACAAATATATCGAACATTCTGCGAACAGGATTAGGCGAATATCCAGATTTAACGGTACCTACAGCAGTAATTGAAACTCCAGAGTTACAGGAATTTGTGGAAATACCAACTATTGTAAATATTGTATATTTGTTTAATTTTAATTATTTTATTATTGTTGCAAATAGTAAATCATTATTAGCAACTTGTAAATAAAAAAATTTGTACACAAAAATTAAATTTTTGTTAATAATTCCCTAAATACAAAATTTTAATCAATTTAAATATACCGCTGTATTTGCTGACCTAGCAAGAATACTCTTAGTGACATCTGACTTTTTCAGTCGGAACTATGAAATATAAGATAAGTTGCAGACTACGGTCACAAAATTTAACACTGCGTGTCCGCCTCCTGGTATTAGCATGACAGCAACCAGCAGCACAGGTTAGTAGTACGGTTTGCCGATAGACTAAACGTCGTTTTTTTACATTAATTAGTATTTGTTTTTTTGTGACAGTAGAGATATATTTATTAAATTGTTAAGTAAATTGAATTTTTGTTTTGGCTGATTTTTCTGAAGTTAACGTAATATTACTAATTAAAATAAGCTGCATCTCTAATTAATTGAATATTCAATTCAATCAGTATTCCATTGATTTGCATGACATTTTTAATTACACGTAACCACCATTAATATTCCATTGTCTCCAGTTTATGAAACAATTGTTTGCATCGTACCAGCTGCAATTTTCCGCTAAAAATAAATTTTATTAAAGTGGAAATGGAGCAGAGCTAAGTATATTTCAGTATAATGTAAGTGAAACGGATATTTTAATTAAAATGCCGTTCTTACCGGACGGGCTCGAATAAAGAATTCACTGGTTCCATTGATGTAGGTGAGAAATTGCGATTAACACTGATGTTCAATTGACAAATGACGTTGATGGTTCGCACGTGTCGATAAGTATCCATTTAATATGTTAAAATTTTTCCAGAAGTTGTTACATTGGTTTTAAATTAAAATCCCACCACCAGCTGACAAAGTATTTCATGTGTAAACCACAGGCGACTCGTGAAAGTGGAAAACATTACACAGGGTGTTTATAATGTTAATTAATTTTACTTTTATTAATTTAATTATTAATATCGTCTAAAAGGTTCAGAATTACGTGTTTAGTTTCGACTTGGCGAAACAGACATTCTTCCTAAATATATCATATTTAGAAAATTTACGCTTACATCTCGAATTATTGTTCATTCTTGTTTGTTAAGATTAATGATCTATCTTCGGCCAATCCGTGACGTACTGCAGTTCAACGATAGAATCGTAAATGTTAGTGGAAATAATATACGTACTTGTTTTCAGAAAACTTTTTCGTTTTTCTTATAATGAAAATCTGTATAGGTGCTTTACAAGTATGTAGTTAGTATTTTCTTGCTTATTTTTTTAAATTCTGCTTATCAGTTTTTATTCGAATTGATACATTAAAGTATAACAATTTATGTTTCAAGACGTATTTCTGCAAATACATGAAAGAAAAAATTCAATGCGTTATAATTCATGATGATGTGGATTCATGTAACAATATATTAAAATAAGTTTATAAAATACATTTTCGATTAAAAGTTTTATCAGCATAAAATTTTCATAATACAAGTATTTTCTCCTAAACTCTTCTTTATTTTGTTCACCAATAGATTGCATCATAAAAAATCACTTTTTTGATCGCTATAGACATATTTTTAAATCTCTCCTTAGCAACGGCCAAACTTCATGAATCCTATTTGATATTATCACCTATCGTCCTTTTCGAAGCCGTGATAAGTTCACCCGTGAAGGTGAAGTCTTTCGTTAAATACATAATCTTTCGTCACATCTCAACTGTGCAATAATTTGCGAAAATATTTTCAGTAATACATAACTAATATAATATAGAAGTGCAATACAAGTAATTATATGACAGATATTTGATATTGGACGGTAAATTTTAGCTCATTTTTACCTGTGGTGTCTACTTATGCTAAGAGGGGTCTCGCCGCGGACACAACATGGTGGCATTTCAGTGCATTTTAAATAGATATAATATTTATTTAGCTTTTGCTACATTAAATCTGAAGATTTTGAAAGTGCATATTAGTAGTACATATACGTTCCATGTAAATTATATTTGACATTTATAGTTAATATTTCGATTAAGGTTAAACCTGTTATCCAAACGTATAGTATCCTAGCGTACGGCCGTTTTTCCACGTATACATCTGTTCGGAAAGAAAAATAGAGGCAAAGGAGATGAAGAAGAGAAATCATTTAAGGGTTCCGAGAAATTAGAGATCTTTGTAACTACGGTCCGAACAAACAGACGTCTCTCTATTGTAGCTACTGGCATGTACAAAATTCAGAATTAGCCTTTAGACATTCATGTTTAAATTTAATGCTTATTATACATTAACTAGTATATTGGGATTATGATTGATTGATTGATTTATGGTGGTGCTCTGCTATAGGCCTGAGCCTCTTCAGAGTGTATGCGTCAGTGTAGTGCAGTGTACCTATCAGTATACCTATCCTATGTGTTGTATTGTTTCATTTGTATGCCTTTTTGTGGCTGCCATTGGCCCCTCTATCTACTTGTCACATGACGTACGCCAGAGGTGACATTAGTTCGATTTAGGGCCTAGCGTGTTTAAGTACTACTGTACCTAGGCAGGGGAAACCGGAGTACCCGGAGAAAACCTGCCGCTCACTCAGCGCGAGCCCTACCGGCGGAGCGGTTCCGCTTGGACGGTCACCCATCCAAGTACTCGCCGCGCAGTGTGTCGCATAACTCACATTATCTTGCGACAAGCGAGTTACCGCCACACCGGTCCACCGGCTGGGATTATGAATAATTGTATTTTATATGCACAAGTTAGCTAATCTAGAAGCACAGACAATTACATTTAAATACAGCGCAGTTATAAAGAGGTAACAGCAAATATAAGAGAAACAGTTACATTTAAATATAATGCAGTTATGAAGAGCAACAGCAATTATAAGAGAAACAGTTACTTCTTAAACACCTAGGTTGCTTCTTGTGTTTAACTAATTTTATTCAGAATGGATTGTATTTCATCTTCAAACCAAGTGCGCTCAATTTCTGAGTATACATTTCGCGCTAAAAATTTCATTTCAACTATATATCAGAGAATGCGTTTCAGAAAAGGTGGAGGAAGAGAAAAAGAGCAAAATTGGAAATGGAAAGAACAAGAAATAGAAAAGGTCAAGACATACAAGTATCTAGGATACTACTTCCAACAAAACAACGGGACGGACACACATATGAGACACCTAACAAGAAAGGCAATGATTGCAATGGCCCAGGTATGGGGAATAGGAGAAAGGAAGTTTGGAGGAAAATATAAAACAAGAATTATGATGTTTGACTCCCTCATAAAAGGAATCATACTGTATGGTGCAGAAGTATGGGGGTGGAAAGAACAAGACGAGATAGAGAACATTCAAACAAAATATTTAAGGTGGATACTGGGACTAGACCGACAAACGCCAAAATATATAGTGATAGAGGAGACAAAAAGGAACAAGATGAAGATAGAAGCCGGAAATAGAGCCATGAAATACGAAGAGAAAATAAGGAGAGAACAAGATAAATCAATACTAGGACAATGCTGGAAAGAAATTAGAAAAAAAGAAGAAAGAGGACTAGACATGACAAAGTGGGAAGTCAAAAGAAAGAAATATTATGAAAGGAATGGATACTCGCCATTAGAAGTAGAAAGAAGAAGAACGCAAGGAGAAAATATTAAATACATAATAACGATAAGAGACAAGGATGTACAGAAACAAGAACAAGAAAGCAAAATAAGGAAGTCAACTTATAACAAAATATATAAAAACATAAAAACGGAAGGACTACCAAGATATTTAATAACTGACGAAAATAAAAAGGGAAAAATAAAAACAGTAGCACGTTTTAGATGTGGAAATGAAGAAAAGGCGAACATATATTGGAAGGAAAATAAAAAATGCAGACTCTGTGGCAAGGCAGAAGAAACTCTATGGCATATGCTATACGAGTGTGAAGAAGGGGAGAAAGAAGAAAGGACAAGAGAGACCATACTCAGAGATGATGGAAGCGGATACGAGTGGATGATAAAACTGCTGAAGACAAGGGAAACAAAAACTAAAGACCACTAAAAAAAAAAAAAACAATGTAGAATTGTCAAGGCTGTAAATCTATTTCTAAGTATATGTATCTTTAAAATGTAATATTTAAGTGGGGAATGTCATAAATGGGAATGTGCAGACAAGAAATTTGTAAGATTCAAAGCCGAAAGGCAGGAATAAAATATCTATCTATCTATCTATATATCAGAGAAGGAATATTATTGAATCCAAACTGGTTGAAATAAACCATTATAGTTCAAGGTGTTGTGAACTGTTTACTTCAAAACTTAATCATAAAGATGTTAACAGATATGCGAAGTTTTACCAGACGGTTTTTGATAATCTTGATAGAATGTTTTATTTTGGATTGCATCCGTGATATATTTGTGTTTTTTCATAATGTTACACATTCAACTATGTTAGATAGGCAAATTTTGATAGCTAGTTTTACCGTATTTTTTTTTAAAAAAATTTACCGATTAACCATCCATGTGCTGAACTAAATTATTGGATGCTGTTCTGATGATGGCCATAAACTAAATGGCCGAAACGTTGACATTTTGAATAAAAACGTCAAAAATTATAAATGTTTTATAATTGTTATTCTACCCAAGTTCTGCTGACACTTTGAACTAACATGTACTCGTCAATCAATCCTACCCCTCCAAGGATTTAATATTTTACAAACATATGGTTTTTGGTTATTTACAAACAAAGAACAAAATTCTAGTTCAAACAAACATAAACAAAATCTCTTGAGAATCTCATTCAAAACGTACAAAAATATTTAAATGAAACTTTCCACGTCATGTACGTAGACGTGATGGGAGAAGAATTTTCGATTCATTACTTTTCCTTCTCTAGATCTACAATTGACTAAAGAAAATCTACAATGAACCATATATCAGATAAAGTATATTATCAAGACAATCTTATAAGTTTTTTTCCCTCGATAAAGGAGTGAAAAATGTTAAGATAGCTGCGTCCGATTCTTTCTTTTGTTCAGTGTTCAGGGCCTTCTATTCTAGTACATAAAAATATGTAGATCTTATCAGATTATATGTGAAGCACTAAAATGTCGAAAACCCGTCGGATCCATATTTATAGATAAATAACGCACGGAATGTTGAATTTGTATTGCAGTGTAACGAGGTATTACATGAGATGAAATTAAAAATTGCAATTCTGCATTCAAAAACCGATGGTCAATATCAAGTAACGGATTGGAAGATGTAAAAACCCTAGTAAATCGACCTTAAATATAATTTTGTCGGTTAATGATTCAAATTTATTCAAACATCTTTTTTGACAAGCATTTCAATTAAAAATATACGACAAAATTGTATGGAACGTAAATATACTAATATGCATTATACTACTAATATGCATTACACTTTCTAAATCTTAATATTATTTATATATAAATATATACTGCACCAAGAAATCTGAAAAATATTGTACATTTAATATTTTGAAACCATTATCTGAATATGAAACTAGAGAAAGAAATAATTGGATCTAAATGGTTGGAATGACTGCAGTTCAGATCTTGTGAACTATTTGTTAAAATAATTTTTCATAACGAAGGTAAAGAATTCAGCATGTAGTTTTTGGTCATTATCAAGCAAACTGAAAACCACAAAGAATTAATAAAATTCTTACAACAATATTGTATGATTGAAAGTATATTGAATGAACGTAAAATTCTTGGTAGAAATAATAAGAGAGCATGTATGACAAAATAAATTTTCAAATATTATTAAAGTGGGCACGGAATGAGTCTAGTAATTGAATAATATTAACATAATTATTAGATTATTATTACATTTTCTTGTTGTTCATATAGGCGTTATAGCAATCTTCGCACGGTCTCGCTAAGCAGCCTCGCAGGGGTGATAGTTCCTTCGTATATAACTGCTGTAATTCACTGCTCACAGCCGATACACATATATCGCTGCAAATACAAGCCACAACACATACTGGCTCGTTGGCAAAAATATCCTCCAGAGAATATCACGACACATGATTCTCTCGCATCCACATTTCAATGTTTCGCAAACAAGGACACTGCCATGGATTACCATCGAAAAAATTCAACAGATTGTATGCAATATAGAGAGATTGAAAGGATGTCCGGCCACCAGCAAACATGCTAGTGGATATCATAGATATATTGTTGAAGCTGAGATCAAAGAAACTGTAGTTAGACCGGAAAGCTGCATTATCGATTCTAGAAATTTGATTGTGTGTTAATACTAGATTTCTTAAGCGACTTCCAGAAAGAGCTACTTCCTCTAGTAGTCCAGGATTCTGAAACCAGGTGTATGAAAATGATCTCAGTTTGTTACAGCGATGATCCAATATCGTAAGGTCATTATTAAATGCTCTATCTGATTTGGTGTGTATCTGGTTGTTCCCCAACTTGCTGGCACCGTTTTTATTCTATTTCCGATAATGAAAATTTCTTTCAAACCGGATACATTTATGAAAACAAGTATAGTTTTCAAAAATATATATTTGATTTGCAAATATACTATAAATGTCAGATTGATTAAAGTTGTGTAGGTTCTGATTTACTAGCTTGTATAGAGTTAATTCTTCGCCAAGATTATCACGGAAACTGTTCGTATTTATATATTCTGACACGTAAATGTCACGTTGTTCTTCTTGTAAATATCCAGATTTTCTCTTAATCGTAGCACTATGTGACTTGCGTACAATATTACATAATATAAACCACAACTTCTGTACTGGTCTCATCATGACTGACTGGCGCCCACTGACTGATGTCTGACATGTATTATCGCGCAAAGCAGTCCAATATACCCCTATCTGTTGTGCAATTCAATATAATTTATATTTTAATACAGTATTAACAAACTTGCAATTAATTATTGTAACAATGCTCGATAATGGGTGTATCATCTCTACAATTAATTAAAAATAACAACACATATTTATCGCAATTATCTCATGAATAAGGGACAAAAAACAAAATTTGGAAGTACGAGAAAATTAAATTTATTCCAGCACTTCATAATAAACCACACACATTTCGCAATATGCTGATATTTGCCAGGCAACTGACAGAAAAAAATTTTTAAATCGTAATATTTTAAATTAATATTTAATTTTTATGACTGGTACGTTGCATTATCGACATTTTGTGTTATTCAACTTATAATTCTTCTGCATAGTGTACTAAGGATGAATTCCACAGTTTAAATAATTATATGTATTAATATTTGATGCGCAATATGAGCAAATATATTTTATTCATTATTATATTTTGTTTAAATTCCGGTATATCCGTCATTAGTACATTATATGACAAAAATAAAATAATATTTTTTCTTAGTTAGTTAATAACTAGAAGGACAAGCTATCAGAGACACACTCATTTAAAATTTATTATAAATAACAACGTTACTAGACGAAAAATTCGTCTACTTCAAGCTCATAAACTCTTATCCTCCCACTCAGATTTCCTCCATTTCCATATACATACTCCGTCACAACCGCGTTGATGATTTCGTATCCCTTAGTGTCCTGAACATTAATGTTCCATCCTTCCACTCCAGCCTGCCCAATACTTTCTACCTTCCCTCCTCTCGAGCCGATATTGCCTCTCAATCCCTAATACATCATACATGTATATGCTCGTCTTATCAAGCGTCTCAAATTCTACGTGACATATTTCACATATAGCTATCATTATCTTTATCTTAATTTATGTAATTTTTACTTTATATTATCTTATTACCTTAAGTGTTATTTTGTTCAAAGTATATGTTTAGAAATTCGTTTTTATTGATTATATTTTTCCTTTCAATAATTGGATGTTTACCTCTTGAGCGGCAATTGTAAAATAAAATATAATAATAAAATTCGTTGCAAAAAATTATCTGTCAAAACGGAAAAATTAATAGTTTGTTGTTCAAGGTGTCTAACACATTGCATTGGGTCAGCTGTCGGTGTCCTTGACTGTCGATTAAATACCGTTATTCATTTTTAAACATATCTGCAGTTCAGCATTGTCATTGTTCAGTAATTATATTTTCTTAATATTCAAAAATATAAAGATGTTCTTGGAAATATATTGCTGGCATTACAGATAACGTGCGATATGTGACCTACCAGGTCAACTAGTGTGTATTCCGTAATGATAACGTATGAAAAATCATTATGTAATACTTAATACAGTTTTAGCATTTTACATGTAGTAACGCACTTTTATAATAGACAATTTATCGGATTAATCCATTGAATAATTTCATCAATGACTTGAGACTTTGGTGTAAAATTTGAATGATAATCAAAATGCTTATAAAGTTATTTTGTTCAAGACTAATCGTGACAAAATAGGAGAATGCGATTAATAACTCAATACATATTTGGTTTATTTCAATACACAAACACAATTTGAATCGTTGCTTTCTTATACGTACATATGTTGATAATTCTGATTTGTTAAGTCACAATATAATTGATATGGAAAAGGTTAAATCCCCACAGGGGTTGGAATGACTACTTAGAGTCTCCTGGTAGTGTGGAAGTTACGTCGACGTTTCGACTTTATGGTTAGAGGTAATTTTCAAGACGCTTAAATGTAACAGGAATACGTCATATGATTTATTTTTAAACTCCAAGCCACTATTGGCTCAGCAGGAAATTGTAAACAATAAATGTTGAAATTTTATAATAATAATAATAATTATATAATATTATAGGAGTATATATATATATATATATATATATATATATATATATATATATATATATATATACAGGCTGTCCCTAAAATGCGTGGACATCGCTTAACCACAGATTCCTGGGTCGAAAATAAGACGATTTAACTAAACTTACCTATATGCAATTACGTTTCGTTTAGCTGGTATTCTGCTTCAAAGTTCTTTAAAAAAAAAGTTATTTTATCCATAACTACAGAACGCTTGGATCGATTTGGATAATATTCGGTACTGTACTTCTTACGGATGTAGGTCATCTTTTAAGGTGATATTAGTTATTATCAGTGGACCATTAGTGTACGAAACACGGGTAACCCGGCATAAATCAGTCAAAAACTTTTTAATGTTAAGGCCAATAACTTTCAAAAAAATAGTTTCAGAAAGAGACATTCAATAGTAATTTTTTAGTTGTTGTTGTCTGTACTGATATCTGTTAAGGTTTAGGCACAAAAAAATAAAATCTGAGGGACCGCGCACTGCATTTCATAAAAAAATGTCATCTAGCAGTCTGGTTTTTTAAGAAATAAATGACGATATGATATTTATTAGTGTAATTATTTAGATTTCCTTATAAAAAGGAATCGCAAATATTTAAATCTGGTGAACGAGGTGCCCATTTTGCAAAAATTCAAAGGAAATCTAAATAATTGCACTAATAAATATCATATCGTCATTTATTTCTTAAAAAACCAGACTGCTAGATGACATTTTTTTATGAAATGCAGTGCGCGGTCCCTCTGATTTTATTTTTTTGTGTCTAAACCTTAACAAATATCAGTACAGATAACAATAACAAAAAAATTACTATTGAATGTCTCTTTCTGAAACTATTTTTTTGAAAGTTATTGGCCTTAACATTAACAATTTTTGACTGGTTTATGCCGGGTTACCCGTGTTTCGTACACTAATGGTCCACTGATAATAATTAATATCACCTTAAAAGATAACCTATATCTGTAAGAAGTACAGTACCGAATATTATCCAAATCGATCCAAGCGTTCTGTAGTTATGGATAAAATAACTTTTTTTTTAAAGAACTTTGAAGCAGAATACCAGCTAAACGAAACGTAATTGCATATAGGTAAGTTTAGTTAAATCGTCTTATTTTCGACCCAGGAATCTGTGGTTAAGCGATGTCCACGCATTTTAGGGACACCCTGTATATATGTAACTATGGTCTACTGTATGTCGACTTATCAAAAAGTTTGAAACTAGTGGGAGTTTTAAAAACGGGGAAAGAACAGGAAGGCCTAAAACTGCAACAAGTATAGACAAGACACTGGATACGTTATTATCAATTGAGGAAAATCGTCACTGTATCAACAAGGCAAATTGCATTAGATCATAACATCAATAATAAGTCTGTTTGCATTGCATTAAAAAGAGAACACCTTCATCCCTATAAAGTCTATCTGTAGCAAGATCTTAATGAAGATGATTACGATAGGAGATTACAATTCTGTGAAGCAATGATGCTGAAATGTAACGCTATCGACGGATTTGCTAACAGGATCGTATTCAGCGATGAAGCTACTTTCTGTTTAAATGGAAATGTGAACAGACATAATTGTCGATATTGGTCACGCAACAATCCGCACTGGATGGAAGAAACACATACACAACGACCTCAGAAGGTAAATGTTTGGATGGGAATCGTTGGACGGCATCGAATTGGACCTTTCTTCGTAGAGGGAACTTTGACTGCAGCCAAATATTTAGAACTTCTTCAAAATGAAATAGTGCCGGTTTGTCTAGCCTTATTTCCACGGGAGGAATTCAGTCGGGTTTGGTTCCAGCAAGACGGTGCTCCTCTATATCACGGTGCTCTGGTCAAAGATTTTCTAAAAAATGTGTTCCATCGCAGATGGATAGGAAGAAGAGGCGAAATAGAATGGCCCCCACGGTCGCCGGACTTAAATCCTCTCGATTTTTTTTCTATGGGGTCACTTCAAAAGTGTGGTCTACAAAGATCGACCAAATAATTTAAAGGATTTAAAGCCAGAATTAAGGCAGAGGTAGGAAGAATTACAACGAAAGTGTTATAAAATGTTAATAAAAATTTGTTTAGTGGATAATGGGGAACATTTTGTACATTTAATAAATTAATTTTCTTTGTTTGTACCTAGGAACTTATCAATTAAAATGTTTTTACATGACACCGAAGTTTTATTAAATACAGTAAATGGTCTACTGTAGACCATATCAAATGCGTATGATTAGGATAATTAATTAATTAATTAACGTTCAAAGGCATAACAATTGTTTTAGTTGTCATTTATCATTTGTTAGTCAAACAATGGTAAACTGATTATTGCCTCAGTTTTGTTTGATACCAAAATGTATACCTATTTTTTAAATTTTTATTATGTAGTAACTAAGTAATAGTTTTATACTATCGGAAGTAAAAAGTCTTTGTTATGTCTATTTATAATGATTATAAAGTGACAAGCAGGACACTTCCGAATTAATCCAATAAATTTCAAACGTTTGTGCCGTGTGTTGTAATACTTTAAACTGTAAGTAAATATTATTCATCCCTATTTGAAATTGATTAGTGCCAATTTTAATTTAAAAGATTCAAACCAAGATCTTAATTTATTTTTTGTACAATTTTAAATTTAACACAATATTGTGTTCATAGAGGGCGCTGGCTCAGGTTACTTAATATTTGGATTGCGTTTCAGAATAGTTACGTTGGAATAGAGTAAGTTGTATCAACACACTGTCAATGAAAACCGGCGACTGCATACATCTGTCAAAACTAGAACTTTAAAAATTTACTTGGTCTGTGGTAAGGCTGACACAACTGCTGTCCAAATACCGTATAGAATGTTCTTCATCATCTGTTTAGCCAACTATGTTAGTAATTTTAGATTTTTCTTTAGAACATAACTTAATTTTTCTCATCGTTGATTTTCACTTTCACACTTTCCAGCCTTCTCTCTCTTTCTCTCTCGCTCCCTCCTTATGTGTGTTTCTCCTTTCCACTTTTCTGTGCATTATTGATTTCCATACCCTACATACATTTTCTCTCACTTACAATTAATGTCTGCTCGTATCATGTCCTAGTAACTCGTATCCGAAAAGTTCAATCTAGCGTGCATTGAAACTCGACCGTATCGTGTTGTTAATCCTTGCGTATATGTGTATGTACATGTAAATGGCTTGTGTATGTGTATATGTGTTTCCAACTTACGATATAATATACATATTTGTATGTTCATATTTGTCAGTACACATATACGCATGTACGTGTAGAGTGAATGTACATATATGTGCGAGTATGAAAGGATAGACTATAACCTATTCTAAGCACTATCAAATTACCAGTTATTCGTATGCCGTGCGGTATAAGCAGCGAACGTCACCGCGATGTTACCGTTGCGGTTAGGATTACAGCCGGTTGTATAATGGACCAGACGGTGTCATTTAAATACTCGCACTTACGTAATTATACATCAACAATATCACTGTGTTCGTAACAAGTTAGTTATAGGTGTAACAGTTATCAATTAATATTAGCAATGTGTTACCATTAAATTCAAACAATTATTTATATAACTATGTTTAGATCTGTGCACAAATTACATGCATTTAGCTTATAATTGACTTGAGTTTTGTTCGCAGAAGTTTGTGAACAAAGAAGTTATAAGCAAAGTTCAGTGGAAGAGTCGCCTCGAGACATCGAGTCCATTTGATGCGTGTTACATCTGACCAATTTTTTTTTCTTTGCTGACAAGTTGCAGAACTGTAATTTGTTTCCGTGATCAATAGAGCACGATGCTGTAACGATCATCGTTTGAACACTTGCTGTATCAACACAGACGATCATTAAATGTAATGGGAAAGACGCCCTCCCTTCAACCTCCTCTTTTTCTTAACAGATATATGAAATATTTAACTCTTAGCGCCACAAACTCACTCACGTTATAGACATAAGTATGATAAATCGTCTGCTGACAGAAATGTTTGAACGGATATTTTTAACGGCAATGAGATATTTGTCCTTGACTTTATTCTATAGTCCATTCAGAAGAAGACAAGTTTTTATCTATAAGAAATTCTCTTGTTTTGTGCCCATTTTCCAGTGTACATTTTCGTTTGGAAACTAGTTTTTTTCAGTTAATGCTGCATTGTGCGTTCAACATTTTGAATGATTTTAATGAATGTAAAATATTAATTAACGTAACGGCACCTGTAATTAACGGGATACAGCACACAGCGCCGGTATACGTTACGGGTTGCGACGTAATGACAGCTTGAGGGCTTTTAACGGTTTTAATTCAAATATGCGGCAAAATGTTTCAATTTATCGGTTTTACATCTAATGCAATAAAAGTTAATATCATTCTATATTTCATTACGTACAAATTACTGCATACTGTATGTATTTCCGTAGCGAGGGCCGAGAATTGATTGGTATATTGTATGTTTTAATTATTGCCATTGACACATTTATGTGTTTGTTATTGTTAATTTAAACTTTGACCATATGACCAGTGTTAATACTCTTTGACATTTCTTTATTATGCTCGTGATACATTTACCATTCGACATTAAAATCCCATTTTCTTGGTTTCTAAGGTGCGCGGGCACTAAAGAGATCTAAAATATCTTAGTGTTGAAAAGATTAGGTGGCTAAGTTAATTTAGTGCAAAATCACGTGTCATTCGTTTCGTCAAACGGCTATGGCGTAATTCTTCTGGCAGTGCATTCTCCAACATCCTGCATGACTTGTAGGGGGTTGTCGGAAGGGAACGTCTGCTAAAGTAAATCAATTTTATAAATCCTCGATCCCTTACGCGTACGTCATTAATCCCTGCTTCGCCGCTGTCGCTAATATATTTACTCTCCGCAGCAGGGCCGGTTCTAGATAATTAAGCCACCTGTGTGCAATTATTATTTGGCCGCCCCTATCCAGTATGAAAAATAAAAAATAAGTCATCAATATAGTACGAAAATAAAATTTTTATTATATAACAAAAAGGGAAAACATACATGGAAAGAAATTATCATATTATTTTAGTTTGGCGAGCTTTATCTTGGGCAAATTCAACTATCAGATTAAGAAAAATTTTAAATTGAAATTTTTATCAACAATAAATTTGCCATGTTACGTGTTTTGAACTTTTTTGACATACGTGGTCTGTCTCAATAGTAAGAGAAGTGATTTTTTTTTTAATTTTTCTGTGAGGGTTACATAACATAACTACAAGTTACCCCCTTCAAAGTCTGGAAGTCATTTTCTGTTTAGAACATCGGTTATTTTTTATTCCATGAAATATTAAACAACGTTACGCAATTAAAATTTACGTAAAACTGAAGAAATCTCCTGCTGAGACATTCCAAAGTTTAAACGAAACTTATGGTAATATCCTCAATCGAGGAATATGGTTTTTAAATGGCATTTAAGCCGGCACGGAGGATCGGGAAACGTTGAAGACGAACGAACTATCGCAATTGCAACGCAGATACACAGAAGTGGCCCTAATTGGAAGACTTCGAAACGTTTTCCAACAACTTATTACCAAGAACGAGTTGGAATTTTCCATAATATTCGCCAAAACGGGGCAGCACAGAGCTATATATTCACTTCGAAAATGTACTGTGAGTACGTTTAAAAACATTTGTGAATATAATGGAAGACGTGAGCGTACTGCCGCGCGAATTTGTAATATCATAAAAACACTTTCAAACATTTTGTAGTCGGCAGTGAAATATAATTATGCCGTAATATAACAATAACTGAAGGCTTCGAAAACAAAATAGGTATAATAAAATTACAAAACTTATGAAATATAATTTAACATTTCAGTAATGCAGTTCAAAAGTATTACATAATTGAAAGAATAAACACAAAGAATAGATTTTGACCGCCCCCTTATTATGGCCGCCCGTGTGCGGTACATACCTTGCACAATAGGCAGAACCGGCCCTGGTCCGCAGTAGTGTCACCTTTTAAATGATCAACGACACACAAGATATATCAATCAGGTATGCGGCAACGTCAACAATATCTCTTATAATCTCTCTAAAATCGGCAACCCAGACAGAATCGTTTGTGCAAGTTTTCACATTAACTTTAAGCAGCTCCATATTTGTAATGCTGTTTCGCTGGAATTTTAAGCAGAGGAAATGCTTTACATCATTAATTTCAGTAACATCCGCGGAACTCAGGAGGAAAAATAGTAATTAGAGTTTAAAATTAAATTAATTTCATTAGTTTCACTTGGACGTGGTTAATTAAATTATGTAATTAGCAGCCAATGCAAATTACTCAGTACTCTACATTACATTCTTCGTTTGTGCTTTGGATGAAATTGTGTTGTACTGTGCATTGGCTGCAAGCGAAATCTTGTAGGTTATGCCGTTGCTGTGTTAGGAAAATATGCATTTTATATTCTGGATGTATCATTTCACACTTCAAAAAGTCATAATTGGTTTAATATTTAATCCAAGTAAACGTGAGAATTTCAATTAAATATATATTTACTGAAAATATATACCGCGCAATCCGGGAAGTTATGAACGATTGAAGTTCTATTGAAAGTGTCACTGAATTAATTCCTCATAAGTTGGCACAAATCTTTCTGGGTCAAGTATGTCAATATTTCCTATACAAATTGTTGTTAAAAAGGGTATAACAGATCTGGACAAAATTGTTTTAATCAGATTTAATGTATATTCGTATCTTTTGACATAAAAACGGTTGATTCCTGTTAATCTTAGTTTACTTCTTAAGAAATATCATCCGTGCAGGAAAAACAGACAGCTTTGCGAATATTTTCTACTTATAAATTAAAATTAGATGACCAACAAAGTGTTCCTGTCGCATCTGAATCGTCACATGCACAGCATATTCCACGTCCGAGACAATGTTATATCCGTCCATCCGTTCGTTCGGCCGAGTGGATGGTTTGTGACGTAGCTAGTATATAAATCGCAGAGTCCCAAGTGACAGAAATCTCAAATAGTAAATCGGACACACACAATGACGGCAGAGCTGGATGTTGAGTGCCACACTCGCTCACACACACGTCACTCAACTCTACCAGGCTGTATGTTCGTTGGTGCTGATGCAGGAACGTAGAGCGGAGATTCTTGTTTGTCGACAAAATATAACCGGCTTTCTACATTTCCGTGTGTTTTTCCATGTAAATATCGGATCATGAGACACTGTTTGGCACACACTATACCATGTGTTCTAATATCTAATTAAATATAAATATAAGCTGTAATAAAGTATTTTTATAGCGGTCTGAAATTAAAGTTCCCATAAAATATTTGCAGCTTTATACGTATATCGACATTTACTTTTCTAACCATGTTGTACATAAATGGTTCTACATTCATGCTTCATATTGAGCAAATATATAAACATATGAATCATTAACTACGTATTTGGCAAAGATCCATTCAACACTAGTCGCAAAGTTAACATACAAAAATCACTTCACTGATATCCTGTAAATCCAATGGAACAAAAAATAAACCAGTTTAACGGCATTTGTTGTGAACAATGAAATTAAATATTTGCAGGTCAAATTAAATAAGAATCTAAATGAAAAAATTCCGTTCATTAAATTATAAGCCAAGCGCAAAGAGAATTGCGAAATGTACATAGAATTTTTCTCGTTTCACACATTCATTTCCCTCTTGCCGTCCGAGTCATGCAAGTTTAATATTTACCGGTTAGTTGTTCACGCGAGGTCCCTTTCAAGTACACAGCCAATTTCTTTTTGACGAGAGAAGACTAGCAGTAGTGGTTTCAAACTAACTGTTGACGAACTCTGTATAATAAGAAAGAAGAGATAGAAGAAGTAAAAGCAAATGATGCCAGATAGAATGGGATTTGTATCACGTTTCCATTGGCATCTGCCTTTGTGTCTCTCTGTCTTTCTTTCTCTCTCTCTCGTGTCGTTCTTCCATTGTGTGTCGTTCCGTCTCGTTTTCTACATTAATTTATTTTGTACGCGGTTGTAAGTAGCTTCGACAGAGAACCACTCATCCTTTGGGAATAACCGGCGCAAAATAAGGGAACTATATGTGTATGCGGGTCCCAGGAAGAAAGAAAAATTATTCCTCATATAATGTACCGTTTAACCCATCTATCACTCGGTGAATTAGTACGCTTTTTTAATTTATTCACCATTTACTTCCGTCCGACACCGAAGGCAATTTATATCCGTCAAGATGCCAACAATATTTTGCCTCCGTTAAATTTATTGTACTTAATACTGATTTATTTATTATACCTGCATTGTGACTGTGTATCAGTCAGTTTGAACATAAAATAAGCTTTCGATTGTTCAATCACCTCTAAATGTTTGTCGTCGTTGACCTATTTTAAATCTATCTCCCAGTTTAGAAGGGACCTGATAAAGAATAAACCTATTCGATTTTCTTCCTAAAAATGTTGTTTTGTAAAACTTTAAGAGCGAAAGCCTTCTAATAATACATTGTGCAATTTTAAATTGCAGTTACTCCTTACCTTTTCAATACTGGTACCGCTCATATCTTCCGGTGTGACTAGAGTATTGCAACCGGACTTTTTCAACCGGAGTTTGTTTACATGGAACGCTGATCCGTACATGAGGATCATTGTTGTCGGGAAATAGAATCCGCAGCCGGTTAGTATCCGGATGGATGCCCGCGAGTAGAATGGTTCACAGGCTACCATGCCCGTTGGGTTGAAATAGTAACCGCCACGTGGCAGCATCAGGCCAGAGAACAAGGTCACACTGATAATTCATGTCATGCTGATAATGGCCACGCATTCCAGTAACACAACACGGAACCAGGTTCAGTAGCGTGAGTAATATAAAAACACGCGTGGTTTATTGGTGGAATCAATGCTAACCGTAGTTGTCCACACCATAGACAGTTACAGTACTTAAAGGTGTGAGCTGAAAAGTCCATTTCTAATAATTGCAATGAAGTTTGGTTTTGTATACTGCTGGGAATATATAAATGTGAGTGTACAAATAATCTGCTTTAAATGTGCAAGAATCTTCGTAAAGAAACTCTTTTCTAAAATACTTTCTCCTCAGGATGCGCCCTTGGACGTGTTTGTTTTAGCAATGTGATAAAGAACTGTATTGATGATAACAAATTTTGGTTAATTAGCTGAACAAAACAGTTTATTCTGTTTCAACAAATGCGCCTGAAACGAATATCTCAAGGGAGATTCTGTATTTTCGGATTCGGTGTATGACAAGTTAATGTTATAAAACTGTATTTTTACACGTCCGGGAGTAGAAGTCGGTTTCTATGGCATCAAACGCGGGACAGAAATGAAGCATTTACTCCCTAGGGATGAAAACACTTTTCGTAAGGGAGTTTTTATTATAACAAAGGTTTTTGTAAATAAATGTCTGTTGTCACGGTACGCGTTGCATGGAAACATTTCCAAAGGCTTCTAAATATTGCAATTTCGCTCCGATTTATTATAATTCATTATTTATGAAATTAAGTGTTTCTACTCCCAAACGTGGAAAAAATAGTATATACACCTCGGGAGAGACCACCATTTTTCCTTCGATGTATTTGTAGCCCTCTGGCTTCGCCCTCGGGCTTCAAACTACACCTCAGGAAAAATAAGTGCTTTCTCTCCCTTGGTGTATAATGTACTAATTAAGAATAATGTGAGTTAAACTTGTCACACACATATTCTTACCAAGTAAACCATCAGTTCATAGTGCATGTGAGTAGGTAAGAAAAAGATACAATATCTTTAATATAGTAAGAACATTGCACATAATTCATTTTACCATTCAATGAAATATTTAATGATTCAGAATGAATGATTTGTAATTTTTCTGTCATTACTGAAGAGGTAAAATTTTCTGCCAGTTCTGTCTGTTAGACTTGACGTCAGATTATGAAGCGGATTTGTAACGAACTATGGTAGTCATGTGCCACACAGTCAAACTAACTTGACATGTAACCTGTGCGATTGACAACATAAAAATATATTAAATGTATCATTACTAGCCGTGTAGGCAATAAAATTAAAAAAGATAGAGATTTCTATAGTTCCCAATTTTGGTTAGGGATTAAAAATATAATCATTCAGAGACTATTAATCTAAAACTAAGGTATTATAACTGAAAACGTTCTGTAACATCCACAAAACTTGGAAAACTCTTAACTTGGAAATTTTAGCTTTCCACTCATATTTTATTTCCCTTATAAAGTAATATCGCTATGTTCGATTATAAAAGAAACTCACACCCCGTATCCTCTTCTTACCTCGCCACAACGAATTGCCGTATATCATGGATGGATTAAATTAGAAAAAAAGAAAATAAAAGATGATCGAGGTTAGAAGAAATAGAAGAGTAGAATTTTTACATTCGAATAAATGTGATATAAAGTCTGACTATTTATCATTTGGCTGCTCTCGAAACGAGGAGAAGAATAGTGTAGAATGAAAGATACAAGTTATTGCAGAATATAATAGATTTAATGGGTTCATAAATATCAACACCTACTGCTAATTTTCAAGATTTGTCCACGGATTCAATTAGTGAAATCAATATTTCATGAAATCTGGAATAACAAAACATCAAAGTAACATGTACTTACATATTTCTAATTAAAATTTACCGGCAAATTTACAATTTTCAGTGTAGATTAATTTACGAATAATGATCATTAAAATAAAGTTAAATGTAATATTTAATTAGTACCGAAAACATTAGCCGCTTTGATTTAATATTAATTTCAAACAATATTAATAAACATATTTCAATATACTCTCCGATAGACGAAACAGTTAATTAACATTAATGTATCGTACGCGATATTAAAACAGGTGAGTTAATGAAATTATAAATGTCAAATTAGCATATTATCAGCTATTATGCTATTTTAATGCGCAAATCGTTGAAACAATTAATCGAGAATTCAGTTGTAAATGAAATTTGAAATCGGTATCAATTTAATTCTACTAATTATTGGTTTTCAAATATGTATATTATTCATTTCACGAACTTCTCGATTAAATGTGTACTATGAATCTAGAAGGTCGTGATTCTTTTAATTGTTTAGCTGGAAGGTTGTGAATTAAATAGTAACAAAACTTACTGTAACTAAGCAACGTTCATTTCTTTGTTGTTTATTTCAATTTTGGTGCTCGCACACCCCCTGTCAATTAGTGATCATTGACAGCGCATGGTATCATTAATTTCCAGCTCAGTAGACAATCATCTGTCAATCATCGCATCATCATCACCCTTCCGTCACATCTTTGTCTAGTCCTGTCTAAACATTGTCGACCACAACGCTATTATCTGCACTACTAACACATTCATACCCTACCTACCCCGATGATCACAGGCCCACCACGATACATAATCATTGCTGGAATTTTCACATTTATATTTACTGTTTCCTATTATTCACAAATAATCTATTAATTTGATTTGTCCCAACATTTGAGTAGATACCAAAACTATTGGACTTACTAATAGTATAATATAATCTAGTACGACTAACCTTTTTACTAGAGTGTTTGTGGTAGCGGGCTGGATGGAACATTCACAGATAGCGATCCATGGCCATACAGATCAATATGACGGCACTCTGTTGACTTATTGCAGTAATGCAATACAAAAGCACTAAATAATCGATAGAATAAACAATGTGAATAGATTTTGGCCGCCCTCTTATTATGGCCGCCGGTGTACGGTGCACACCTTGCACAATAGACAGAACCGGCCCTGGCACAAGTCATCACGAGTTCCACGAATCCCGATTCACAAATGCATCCTCCTGACCTGGTATCTCCGATGTGTAAGTCACGACAAATTAACCATTTCAAATCATCCACCTACTGAATTTTTCTGCACATCCTGGTTCATACATAGTCATTCCCGACTCTGTCAGACATATTAATAAGATGAATCTCTAATAACTTTACATGTTCAACTACCGCTGCACGGATGACAGAATGTAATATTGCATGTTAAACTTTTCACTGACTCACGTAGCACCGTTTTATGGAAAATTGATTATTAAAAATGTGAGTGCATAGCTTTATGCATATGTACATCGTACATATACCTGGGTGTCTCACACAAATGTGTTACATGGGGAATTCAATGTTAATATTGAACTAGGCGATGTTACGTTCCCCACTATATTTACAGCAAAAGTTGTAATACAAATCTTAGTATACTACGTTCATTTATATTACAATATTATACAAATGTATGAAAAATATTTTCATATACAGTGCACGCCGCTTATTGGAATCACGGATAATGTTATCAATCGGTTATTGTTATCACTTTCGCAAAGAACGGCCCGGACGTATACAACTACATTAAAAAAATTTCGGTTATAGTAATCATGACATCGGTTTATGTTATCAATTTTTTCTTAGGATTGCTTTTGTCCCGAGCAATTTTAAAAGCAACAGTACAATAAAGTAGTTTTTACAAAGAACCTTATAGAAATTTGATTGTCTAGTTACTGTAGTTTATTGTATTATAACGGGTTGGTTGGCAGTAAACAGTAGCTTAAAAGAAAAAAATTAACATTTTAGAACAGTAAGTTGCCGAAAATCAGTAAGTGGAATGCAGCAGCACAATTAAAAATTGTTATGTTATGTTATTTTTACATTTTTCAGTTCAATTTCATAACTTATTTACTGTTTATTATTGTTTCACATATGTATTTTTAATTAATTAATAAAATTTTGTGTTTATATTTTCTTCGTTTATTGTTATCAATCGGTTATTGTTATCAAAAACCTCGAGTCCCGATGTGATCACATTAAGCGGCGTGCACTGTATACAATATGACTAGCAATATTAATTAATAAAATCAAACTGCTCGTACAGAAACAAAAGAATTTAATCCCAGAATACTCTGTACGTACTTATTTGATTTACGGAGATGCGAAAACTTTCAAGTTCCCTAACTCATCTCTCTCTGCATTGAAATACAATTCGCCTCTCCGAAGTTCCAAGTCAACGTTTGTAGTTGATAATTATTTGTAATAATGATATTGGGCCAGCTGCTGCTACTACAATATTTAAACAAATATCCCTTGCTTTGAAGTATAACGACACTCACCACACTTCATCCGAATAACGAAGTATCTACGCTTCTAGATGTAATTAATTTATAATGAAACACTTGTTAATCTACTGTTTACAAGCAGCGCTCATAGGCACAGATACGGAAAAAAGAGAAATTATATACACATTCGTCCGAGGATAATAGATGACGATGCAGTTTGTCTATTTCATTTGCTTGTGACTTAAATCATTTGTATGCCGATTGGCCGAAACATAGAACACGTTTTAACGAAAAAATAAACAAAGTCACGAAACAAACGAGACACAATTCAAGCGTAAATGGGGGCACAGGTAATTTGTTTTAATTTTTTAGCTCATCGACCTCCTGTCGAAGAGCTATAGTGTTCGGTACGATGTCTGTAGCATTCTCCGATTTTAAAAACTTTTGCGCAGAAATCCCGGACAGACCCCTTGGATCACGAAATGACTATTACAACATGTGACCGTATGTATGTCGTTCGTCCGCTCGCTCGCTCGCTCGTACGGTTTTTGTTCCACTAACTCCTCCTAGACTATCCAACCAATCTTAATGAAATTTTTTTTTACAAATGCATATTATGGTCTAGTTGTGCACCTGATTTTTTGTTTTTCAAATTTTCCTTTAGTACTTGAAAAAAAATATTTTCCAAAATTTTTTCAGTTTTTATTTTTCTTCTCCTTTATTTTCCATTCTATTGTATTTAAAATATTCTTGCATATGCAGCAAATGGAACAATATTTTTCCGTATTTTTTATTTTGAAAAATTATGTAAGACCATTGAAGAAAAAATTATTCTTTAATTAAAAAATGAACAAAAGAAGATTAATGCAATTATAGTTGGCTTAGTCTGCTTTGCTTTTGTTAACAGAAGAAAATGGTTTCACACTTGTTTTAAATTTGTTGTATTACTTCGACCTGGGCACCTACGATTCTAAAAGTGTATTTAGGTAAATAATTTGTAATAAATTCAAAATTGGACATACGGCAATGAGCTGCAGGCATGGATGTCTGTATCCATTCCTAGTTTTAAATAAAATATGTGATTAATTTCACCCCTGTTTTTAATAAACGTATTTTATAATTTTGTTTTCCATGTTAAGTTTTATAATATTAATATTTTATATATTTGTTATAAATTACCGATCGAATATGAAATTGTAATTAAATTTCAACTACAAAGCAGGTGCAGTGCAATTTGGTACAGTACGTCCCTGGGCGAAGGTACGTTACAAGGTAACCCTGATGTTTATTGAATTGCAATGGATGCATCCAACAGTAACCCTTGTAACAGACACTGCATATTGTGAATTCCAATAAGTGCTCGTATACTGAAACCTTATCGAGTTCCGGGTGCAGATCACCCCAGGTCAATTCATTAGTGGCATTGGAATTTATACCAGAGTTAACTATAAATTTATGCCAAACAAGTTGTACAATATACAGTAATTCCAATAACTATCAATACCTTTGACAATAAAGGAATTAGTTGTTTTCATTAATGAATGAATTTTTGTGCTTTCGAAGTAATATTTAATATAGGTAGTTTTACATATATTTGTTTGAATGTATATATTGTCATATACATTTACGTATGTGTCATAAATAATATTTTAATGCTTCCATTTGTACATAAAGTAGGTATGAATAATTGGCTATTTGCACATACAGAACGGTAGGGTGGAGTAGGTTAGGGTAGTGTATTGAATTTACCGTATATTCAAATAATAATAATAATAACAATAATGTATGTGCAAACAGTACCTAGAATTTGTACAAATATCCCCAACAATAATATTTCCCAATTACTAACATTGTATTGACCTACTTTCAAAAATCAATTTAAGATTGCTTACCGTTGCGCCGGGCAATATTTATTCCTTTTCCTCTGCAAATATCTTCCAATCTTGTATTAATTTATTTTCAACAATAAATAATTTTCAATTTTAACCGCGGGAAAGTCACTCTAACTCTCTCCGCCAAGTTGCAATAATTCATCTTGTTTCAACTCAACTGGAAATAGAAAGAGCGAAGGTCGATCGTAGGAAATATCGAGTGTCTTGAAGAACATGCTGTGAACGAGGCGAGAGGCGAATCAGAACAGTTAAGGAATGTGGGAGGAAGGCAGTGATGTACAGTGATGCGACGGACGAATGAAAAGGGTTAGGTGCAGGACACGAAATCTGTAAAATAAACTCTCCGTACTTGACCAACTTCGATTGTAATTTATGTCCGGATAGCACGGTACAGATAGTGACTAGGTGCATTGACTGACCGACATGCGCTCGAGTTGTAGACAGGGGCACAGTGTGAACATATTACTGAACATTTACACGTGCGTATAATAGAGATTTGTAAGATAATTTGATAGTGTGAAGGCATATTACATTTGAAATCCGTATAGAAGGAATTTTCATTGTTTAAAGATGCTGACTGTTTTTCCACTGTGGAAATTTTGTTTATTTTTTTGCTGAACATTTACACGTGCGTATAATAGAGATTTGTAAGATAATTTGATAGTGTGAAGGCATATTACATTTGAAATCCGTATAGAAGGAATTTTCATTGTTTAAAGATGCTGACTGTTTTTCCACTGTGGAAATTTTGTTTATTTTTTTGCATTACTATTACTATAGTCATAATGTCAAACTTAGCAGGAAAGTTCAGTAGCTTCTAATGTTTCCGATCATATTGAGCTATGAATATCAATCACAATTTTTAGACATTATGTGCATGAATGTATTGATCGATAGAGCACATTAACGCTGTGAATAATGTATATTAATTGTAGTTTATATAATCTTGTTTCAGCAAAAATTCCTGAAATTAATGCTCTGATAAAAGCCGTGAGAAGTTGCGATTCTTGAGGTGCACTTAAAGAAAAATCCAACATAGTTGACTCGACTTTAGCTATGAAACGTTTGCCTTTGACGCATAATTAAAATTCCCCTTTAAATAAATTTAAACCTTAATCTATGGTCAGGTATCTCTTTAGAAGTAAGAATTCAAAAAATTATATACTTAAAAATGTAAATAGCGGTAGATAAAGCAGAAATAATAGGAGAGCATGTATGACAAGGTGTATGGATATTCACGAGGCGAGACAGTTATGTATGGATAGAAGTATTTGGCGAGCAATTGTTAGAAAATAAGGAATGAAAGGCAGTTTTCTGTATTATATTAAATATTTTGAGTGATTGTAGGGACTAAGGGCCTGCTACCCCAGTAATGGGAAAGGCGTGATGTTATGTATGTATGTATGTATGTATGTATGTATGTATGTATGTAAATAGCGGTCATTCTTATAATATTATACATTTCCCTTAAAGTTTCAACTTCAAATGACCGTTCTTAAACATAAACGAAGGGTGAAACTATTGATATTCAATGCAATGCAAAGGTTTCAAATAAGGAGCCATCATAAGGGTTGGTCGATTGTTTGAGTGTCTATAAAAACAATTGATGGCCTAAGGTTTGATGGCTATCCATACTAATCACGTACGTTATCCGTTTCGTTTCATGATTTTGGTAAATATTTTACATTATTCGTGAGCGCAAAGTAACTGGATGCTGTTAGTATATTGTGATTTATACGCTTACCTGTATTTGGCAGACGAGTTCTCCGTACGGCCAGCAGTGTCTTAACTAGGGCACTATTACAAACGGGGTCACTAGTAAGCCCATCACAAGGTCATTACTGGCCAACGTTGTCAAGAGATATCTTGGGTAAAAATAAGATTTATATTAGCATCACTACTGCCTACTACTGTAAAATTCCCCATTGCAATAAGTATCATAATAAATCTGTTTCACCTGTGAATGTATATATTTGTTGATGACGAATATCAGAAGCATATTCACTGCCAGCACGCCGGTGGTGAGACAGAGAACTATCACAGCTTGTAGAACATCGTCCGGCGTGAGGGCTGACAACATGGACACGTGGGCATATCTCGCATGCGAGCAATTGCTATTGTGTAGCGCAGGCGCAACAAAGATTGTTGTCTTGTGTTGCATTACGTCACGCCTTAACTTTACACACTTTATTTAATACTGCTTTACCAATTCATCTTTAACAATAATTTAATGTGTTTGTTAAATTGTGCGTAAATTGCATATTTTAGTATCACAATATCACGTTAGTATATAAATTCGTGTTCACCATTTGTTATCTGATCATACATTGTTCGTTAATTTTGCATTATTCCGCAAATCTATCTAGCTGTCATAGCATTTTCGGTAGAAATTAAATTGAGTTGACTTGGAAGGCAGCAGCGTTGCGGAGAACCTGAAACATACAAATAACATTCATATGGTACAGGATGGATCTCTACCTCTCTCTCCATCTCTTTCTCATAACAAGATGTAAATTAATGTTCATCTCACTGATAAACTAAACTATTTGACTTGGTATGCATGAATTCATTTCACGAATAACACATTTGATAATAATTTGTGCCACAGTGAACATGGAAATAAAATAACGGACCGTATTATTAGAAATGCGAGATATGTGCAAATATTTCTGGCATTGTTGTTTTGTTGCAATATTATACGTACCTACTGTACGTGTAATATAACTACATCATAAATAGAGAACACTAACACAGTCAGTGCACATGCACTTCACAGTTATTTCTGGTACAAATGCGATAAAAACTTGTCACCACGGTCTGGTCCAAGTAAACGACTAATTGAATAGTACAACGAGGCCTTAAAGTACTGACACCCTGAGCACGTACCTACTAGAAGAACACGAACAGAGAATTTGAGACCAACGTGTTATTTAGTTACCGAGAGTGTTCATTAAAACTGTAGTTATCAGTGGCCCGAAAGTCATAGTGTATTTATGGTACACTTGTTTCAAAATAATTGCATATTATTCCTGAATATCCTCACTCACGGTTGAGTTACAGAATCTCAGCTAATAAGCGGGTTTTTAAGTGGAGTAAAAGTGGTAAAAGTATTGGTAAGTATTTACAATTTTTCATTTATTAACAATAAAAATAATAATTATAATATATGTTGAGATTTTAAAATAGCCTTTAACTCTATGCTGTGGTAAACTCCAGTAATAGGATTTGGAATCGAGTTTTGCGCAGAAATCCCCGACAGACCTCTTGGATCACGAAATGACCACTACAACACATGACCATATGTATGTCGTTCGTCCGCTCGCTCGTACGTTTTTTTGATCCACTAATTCCTCCTAAACTATCCAACCGATCTTGATGAATTTTTATAAGCTCATATTATGATCTACTTGTGCATGTGACTTTTTGTTTTTCAAAATTTCCTTTAGTACTTGAGAAAATAATATTTTCATTTTTTTTGCTCCTTAATTTTTTATTTTGAAAAATTATAGAAGACCATTGAAGAAAAAATTCTTTTAAATGAAAAATTTAACAGAAGAAAGTCAATGCATTCATAGTCGGCTTAGTCTGTTTTGCTTTTGTCAAGGGTAGAAAATATTTTCACACTTATTTTAAGTTGTTATTCTATTTGTGACCTAGGAACGTAGAATTTTAAAAGTGTATTTAGGTAAATAAAAATTTATGATATATACAGACTTGGACATACGTCGATGAGCTGCAGGCATGGATGTCTGTACCCATGCCCAGTTTTATATATAAATATTGGTTTCATTTCATTGACTGGTATTCACAGCTCGATACTAAGAACGCTACAGAGAGCTACTAATTTTTCTACTAAAATTGACATTGTTGCAATAGTACTGCTACAAAAGTTATTATATTAATAATGTTAAATTTAGTAGAAGAATTTGGTAGCTCTTATCAATATTTTTGTCATATTTTTTTTTGCAAAATTAAAAATAGAAAAACGTTTCTTTTATAGGTATGATATATAAATTCAAATAGATATAAATTTTGTTTATCTAATATATCTATATTATCATTTATTATAACTAAAAACCCAAATTTACTCTAGGTGTTCCTCAAAAATATTAAAACTTAAAAAGTGTTCGCAATGAAAGAAGTTTGGAAAATACGGCATTAGAGAGGTATAAAATGAATTGCTAACGCAGGCAACAACGAAAAAATGCGGACCCATACAACAAACCAGAAAGATGTGCTCTGTTGTTTAAATAATCTAGCTAAACTTATGAAAGTATAAACATATTTGTATTTATGTCAGAACGAACAGATGAGATTCTATATCTATATGTTTAATATGTAATAAAAGTTAATTAAAACACCATTGATTGTCACATAATCCAACAGGTGGACGGACTGCTTGAGAAACCCTGATCTAAAAAGCTTTCATATACATTAATTACCTATTGAATTTAAACAGTGATTCACTTACGTCACAAAGCAGTACTGGACCATTCATGTCATTGTGAACGCGTATACAGTTGCTGTTACGGTGGAACAGTTGAATCAGCAGACGTTGGCGCGCTAGTGGATTACAAGTTAGCACAGAGTTTTAAGACTTTGATTAACTGCTACACGACCATTATGTCTCTCTTTATCCCTCTCTCGCTCCCTCCCTTTCGCTGTATATGTTTGTTTGTGTCAAAAAGAAACATCTAATAACCGATGAGAACCGGGAGATACACAGAATAGATGGCTCCAGTGTCACACCAGGCAATAATCCCGTCCGCCCCACCCGTGCCAAACCAATACGCAACTAACTTGCCTGACACTCTCACGGCCACTCTGGGTCCGCTAGCGAAATATCAAAAATTTGTTAAGGAAATGTTCTACCGGCGTGGTCTCACCGTGCATTATACGTCGAGACAAACCAGTGACGTACGGGGCTCAGTTGTGCTTGATACTATGAAATATATTTCAGTATTATCTCTATTCATAATATTACATGACGGGAGTTTCTTAACGAACGTTATTTCTGTGGGTTCAAACATTATGTCTACACCCAAACAATCCTTTCAGATTATATAAATCAGAAAAAAGTGTGGAAAATTAAGCATCTGATAACAGACATTTCTCTTGTAATAGTTTCAGCTTCTTAATTCTGCAAATAATATTTCAACACACGACCACCAATTTAATGAAGTTAAAGCAAATATGAAAATTCTATAGCTTTAATAATTTTCGGCTCGGCCTTCAAGAATTTTGAAATTTATGACAGTTATAGATATGCAACGTTCAAAGAAACTTTATAGAAAATTCACCCAGTACCACGTCGTTAATATCCGTACATGCGGTGCCAGCTTGTTAAAAATCAATTTAACATCGAAATGGCCATGGAAAAATGATGACGAGTTTAAATTGACTTGCAGACGGGTTTGTTTAAATCTTTTCAAACGTAGATCACCAGCGCAACGGCGAATCGTTGTCTAAAGTTTTCACATTTTTTTTCTTTTTTTCCTGGAAAATTTTCACACGATTAACTTATATTTGGAACTCGTCTCAATTCCGTGCCAAATGCATTAAGTTGATTATTGTGCAGACTGGAATAAATGGAGCACAAATGCAGCTATATTTTCCACATGAATGTGTGTGTGTATTAAAAGGAAATGCCGGTAACACACCGGCCAGTTTTCCCTTGGCATTATGTAATTCCACTAAGTGCTCACACACGTTTATATCAGTCTGGTGTGAACTGGAAACATCCTCTGCAACATATACCGGGCGTGTCATATGGATATGGGAAATTAACATGTAAATTTAGAAAAAAGTGGTTTCTTCTGGCTATAGTTCGTCTACCGGTAAATGCCGTTACCGTTTACCGGTAATTTTCAGAAATTTGTATGTTACACCTTCACCGGTAAAACTGTAAAATTTAACGGTAATTTTTATTAATTTTTCATATCATTTTCATTTTATTCGTTATTTCGTAGTATTGAATAACAAAAAAAATAAACCCATTTTTTATAAGAGAAAATAAAATCTGCACATGACAAATAACTAGATTTTAAAATAGATGTGAAAACAAGATGGAACTCAATTGATCCAATGATAGAGAGGTATTTAGAAGTAAAGGAAGAGGTTAAAGAAACTTTATTATCTTTCAATAGTGTTCATTTATTATCCTTCATCCCCTGTATACGTTTTGACTATTTTTGCCATGACGTCTGTGTGTGTGGATGTGTGTCTGTATGTTCATTATCTTCAAAACGAGCAAAGATAGGACAATGAAACTTCGTATTTAAAAGTATTTTGATTATATGAAGAGCTGATTAGAGTTCTAGCATAATCGCACAACCGGAAGAGGAAGTTTACTGAAGATCAAAATCGAACATTGTGAATTATTAGAGAAACTGAAAGGGATATGGAAAAAGTTTTGAAATAAAAGTTATAGAAAACAATTAGCTGAAGAAAAAATGTTCTATGCATTTTTGTTCTATCGTTATCCAATTTTGAGTAAAATGTATTTATATATTGGCATGTATTTAAAATATCATATAGGTATGCTATGAAAACAAAACAAAGACAAAATATTTACAGAAAAACGCATTTGAAATGTTAAATATGTGCCAATTTAAATTGAGTATAAGAAAGTAGGGTGGTGACCACACCAGAGTTTTTTTCTATTGGTTTAATGTAATTTATTTTTTGAAATTTAATAAAGTTTGTACATGTGGTTACAATTGTAAGTAAGTTTACCTTATATTTATTTATTGTTTGTTACTTGAACTAATTGTAGTTTCATAAAAATATTTTAGTATCTGAGGATGCTTCAAAACCGAAGCTAAACGTAATAAAAATTTTATGTATCCTGAATCACCAACAACGATTCATTTAAGCCCTAACTTCAATCAACTGAAGTTCAACAATTAAAAGAATTTAATTACGCATTTTATTTATGAAACCCAACTCCCATGAATTTATGAATATTATTAAAAACAGTTAAAATTGAATATGAACGAAATTTTACATAAGCTACGGCAATGGGTAGGTGTGAACGGGTCTGATATAGTAAGTGAAACAATAGCGTTAATATCGGCAAACGTCAAACTTGTTATTGTAAGTAATTATAACCTAAAATTATCTTATTGAATATAGCACGTGTTTTATTGAGGCAGGTAAAAAAGTTGAATCTAGTAAGTAAACTAATTTAAATCTATACCTAACTATAATATAACTCTGAAGGAGTAACTAACAACAAACAGAAACGAAAGCAACAGGTAACGAAAATAGACAAGATACAAATTTTAACAAAAAGGGAAGACAAAGTTAACAAAATCGTAACAATATACATACATATATACATACATATATATATATATATATATATATATATATATATATATATATATATATGTATATATTAATATATATATATATATATATATATATATATATATATATATATATATATATATTCACAATAATTTTTTCATAAAAATAAATAATAATAATAAGTTGATATCATTCCAAGTTTAAATCTTACATTAATCGAACTAGTTTATAAACACTCTATTAATATCGAAGTAAATTATATAAAAATATGTCACAATGGTGAGTCTTTTGATATTAGAATGTTAAGCCATTTTCTTGTAGCTGTCACGGACATTGTAGCATTTTTCGCACGGTCTTGCTAAACAGCCTTGTGGGGGTGATAGTTCTGTCGCGTATAACTGTTGTAATTCACTGTTTACTGCCGATACACACACGTCATTGAAAGTATGGGGCACAACACATACTGGTTGGTTTTCAGAAATATACTTCAGAGAATATTGCGTCATATGATTATCTTGTATCCACTTCTCGATGTTCCGCAAACAAGGACACTGCCAAGGATTTCCGTCGATCAACATATCTTCTGCTTTAAATTTCTGTAATAGATTTGGAGATAAAAAAGTCAGCTGATTGTAAGCAATATAAAGAGATTGAAAGGTTGTTCGGCCACGAGCGAACATGTTAGTGGATAACACAGATATATTGTTGAAGCTGAGATTAAAGAATCCGTAGTTAGAGCGGAAAGCAGCACTACCAATTCTAGAAATACGATTGTGTGACAATACTAAATTTCTTAAGCGAGTCATACGTTTAAACGCTCGCTCTTGTAAATATTCGATCCGGTTTCCAGAAAGATCCACTTCTTCTAGCAGTCCAGGATTCTGAAACCAGGTGTATGAAAATGATCTTAGTTTGTTACAGCGAAGATCCAATATTGTAAGGTCATTATTAAATGCTCCATCTGATATGGTGTCTATCTGGTTGTTCCCCAACTGTATACGCTCCAGACCTCGAATATTAAATGAATTGGCTTTCACAGTTTTTATTTTATTTCCTATAATGAAAATTTCACTTAATCCAGACACATTTATAAAAACCGGTATAGTTTCCAAGAATATATTTTTTATTTGCAAATATACTATAAATGTCAGATTGATTAAAGTTAGTGTAGGTAGACTGTTCTGATTTACTAGCGTGTGTAGAGTTAAGTCGTCGCCAAGATTATCACGGAAACTGTTCACATTTATATATTCTGACACGTAAACGTCACGTTGTTCTTCTTCTAAATATCCGAATTTTCCCTTAATCGTAACACTATGCACTATGTAACTTGCGTACAATATTACATATATAAACCACAACTTGTGTACCGGTTCCATCATGACTGACTGCTGCCTACTAACTGATATCTAACATGTATTATCGTACTCTATCGTGTACTCTTATCTGTTGGGCAATTCAGTTTAATTTATATTTGAATACAGTATTGACAAAACAGGCAATTTATTATAGAAATGTATCTCATCTCTATAATTAATTATACACAACAACATAAAATACTTATCACAATTATCTCATGAATATGAGACAAAATACGAAATTTTATTTTTATTTTGGAGAAGATACGATTACGTTACATTAAAAAAAATGAGCTTCAACCGAAAAGATGATGTTTTTACCAAAATAAGACCAATTTCGAGTCGTTCTAAAGCCCAATCAGTAAACTATGGGTCTGGTGGATCAGTTCTTGGGTCAACACAATATTTTCGTAAAATATGCCAGGTTGTCGTTGGTGAAATTCCCAATTCATGCGAACGATGCAGAACTGATAAATTTGCATCTTTGTAACATTAGCACATAAGGCAGCAATATTCTCTTTACTTCTTTATTTTAATGTCTTACTGGGGGGTCTATTATCGTGAAGCGTAAAATCTTTTTCGAATATTGCAACGATTCAACGAATAATATGCTCCGTAGGTCGATTGTTTCGATGTTTTCCGCTGGCAAATATAGTCAGTTGTCTGATTTTAATAACCTTATTACAGATTACGCGCTTGTATTGGACACGTTGGGTTTTAACTCAAGAATTGGTTTTCAAATTGTTTCTTTGCCATGACGATGCAGCCATGTTGCTACAACATGCTGTTTTCACATATTTTAAGTTTTAATTTAATTTGTAAAAAAATTGTGCCTTCTGACGCTCTCATTTAAGTTTTACTGTTATCTTCTATTATTAAGGTAAGTATTTATATGTTTTTAACGTTTATTCTGAGTTGATACTGTAATTTATTGTATTTAATTTTGTTGATTTGTAATTGTCCTTGATAATGACCTTCAACCTAACATCATACGATCAAATGACTTGAATATTGTTTGTTTAAAACTGTATTACATTAAGCAAAAACTATGCATCTGGTGAAAAGGTGTTATAGGAGCATTTATTAATTTACATAGCATTCTTATTTATAGCTCATCGATCTCCTAGTGTTTATTATGATTTCTGTAGCATCATCCGATTTAAAACAAAATTGCGCCAGAAATCCCGGACAGGCCCCCTAGATCACGAAATGATTATTACAACATAATGTCTGTATGTGTTTTGCTCATCCTTTCGCCCGCTCACTGTTGTTCCACTAGCATTGCTGCTACAACATGCCGTTTTCACATGTTTTAAGTTTTGATTTAATTTGTAAAAAGTTTTTACGCTGTCATTCAAGTTTCACTGTGATTTTCTATTATTAAGATAACTATTTATATATTTGTAACGTTTATTCTGAGTTGATACTGTATTTTATTGCGTTAATTGTTTGGATAATTTTATTTTATTTATTACTAAAAAATAAAATATAAAGATAAGGAAATATATTGCTGGCATTGTAGATAATATGCGATGTGTGAACTACGGGTCAACTACTACGCATTCCGTAATGATAACATATGGAAAATCATTATGTAATTTTCTGTAATAGTTAGTATAGTTTTAACATTTTTCCTGCAGTATTCTGAATGACTTCACACGATCACATTACTTGAATATTGTTTGTTTAAAATTGTATTACATAGTGTTGAATCCAAAAGGGTACTCGGGACGATTTTCTCCCCTCGGCTACATAAATACCCCACCCCTGGTGAAATTTAAATTTTTTCTACATTGAAATGAATATATATATATATATATATATATATATATATATATATATATATATATTCTCTTCTTATATATTAAATTAATTTGAAGACGCACTTGACAAACAGTCACTGTTTACTTTTATTAAAAACTAGGGATGGATACAGACATCCATGCCTGCAGCTCATCGACGTATGTACAATTCTGAATTTATCACAAATTATTTACCTAAATACACTTTTAGAATAGTAGGTGCCCAGGTCGAAGTAAAACAACAAATTTAAAAGAAGTGTGAAAACATTTTCTTCTGCAAAACAGACTAAGCCGACTATGAATGCATTTCTCTTTTTTTGTTTATTTTTTAATTAAAAAATAATTTTTTCTTCAATGGTCTTACATAATGTTTCAAAATAAAAAATATGGAAAAATATTGTTTCATTTGCTGCATATGCAAGAAAATTTTGAATACAATAGAGTGGAAAATAAAGGAGGAAAAAAAATAAAAACTGAAAATAATTTGGAAAATATTTTTTTTCAAGGACTAAAGAAAAATTTGAAAAACAAAGAGTCAGATGTACAACTAAACCATAATACGCATTTGTAAAAAAATTTCATCAAGATTGGTTGTTTAGTCTAGGAGGAGTAAGCGGAACAAAAACCGTACGAGCGAGCGAGCGGACGAAAGACATACATATCGTCACATGTTGTAATAGGAATTTCCTGATCCAAGGGGTCTGTCCGGGATATCTGCGCAAAAATTTTTAAAATCGGAGAATGCTACAGATATTGTACCGTACACTATAGCTCTTCGACAGGAGGTCGATGAGCTAAAGATAATTGCCGGTGATTTTATTTAATTTGTAATCGACAGATTTGAATTTAGGGTTTCGCACACTTGATTGTAGTTTTGCAGTTGGCAACTCTGATCGCTCTCGAGACAAGTCGGTAAACAGAAAGAAGAGTATGTTGCGTTTTTATTGTCTCGGGTAATTTACGGCGCTTTCCTTTCGACTGTTCTAGCTACCCTGAGCTACTCCCAACTGAACTGAAGTTCCTTTCCGCATTGGGTAGTACGATCTGATCTACTCTGTTACTTCCCCCTTTACCTAAAAATTATTGGTGCGAACTAAACTGCTCGCCCGGTTAGCTGCTTTTGTTGTGTATGTGCAAGCAAGATGAATAATGTTCTATAAAAGGTATCTTCATTTGTCAGATATTTGTGATATTTATTATAGCTAGTAAATAAATTATACTTTGTAATCCATATTTGGTACTTACGATGCGTTTTCTCATTTCTAGCATTCGTAATTTTTAATAATAGCTTCATATAAGCGTTCCTTAAATATGTACGGATACTTGAAAAATGACTGTTAATATTTTTATTTATATACTCTATATTTTCAATAACTAAAGAGATTATGAATATAAAAAAAACAATGATTACGTACAAACAAAAATTACATTTTCTCCTAATCTAAAGTAGCACTGTTTGTCAACTACCCCACTCAGTTTTGTACGTTCCTTTCGAATCAGGATCAGTAACACCCCGGTCAGATCAGTTCATCTCCCCCTAGTAGGGTAAACGAAAGGAAAGCGCCAATAGTTTACAGCACTGGCGTAATCCAAAAATAATTGAAAATGTGGCGGCAATACTACTAGATACTCGTGATAAAGCCGGTTTATATTTTAAAACTATTTTATATGTTTAAATAGATGACCATACATCATAGACATACGTATGACGAATCGTCTGCTGATAAAAATGTTTGAATGGATATTTTTAACGATAATGTGAAATTTGTCTCAGACTTTACTCCAAAGTTCATTCGGACGAAGACAAGATTTTTTCTATAAGAAATACTCTTGCTTTGTGCCCATTTTCGTTTAGAAACTAGCTTTTTCAGTTAAGGCAACATTGACTATGGAACATTTTGAATGATTTTATTGAATGTAAAATATTGATTAATGTAACGGCACCTGTAATCAACGAGATATAGCCGTCACATTGTATTCAGAGGATAGCGTTGATAGCAAGACGAACAAACCACCTGCGAACCCATTCCAACGGTTTGTGGGTAAGAGCGTCATAATGTTTGGAGATCCGGCGCAGTTGCCAGCGATCGGACGTCACATCTGGCAACCGGCACTGCTGAAGGGATTCCAGATAATGCTGCTCAAGGAGACGGTACGGCAACGAAACGACAAAGGTTTCGCTGAATTGCTGAGTCGCGTGCGACTCGGTGAACCGACCGCAGAGGACATTGACGCGTTGCAGAGTCGCGTCGTGACGGACGCCGAGCTGCGACAAATCGATGTCAGTAGCCGTGGATTGATTTTGTTTCCGATGCGACGTCAGAAGGATGCAATGAACGACATTGAACTAGGCAAGTTGCCGGGCTCAGTGAGAACGTACATTGCTGAAGATGTTGACTCGGGCAATCTTCCAGTCCCAAAGAGTGTACGCGAGTACATTGACCAGCTGGAGGCGAAAAACACTCTGTTGCCCAAGTGTCTGCAGACGAAATTGGGCGCCAGAGTCATGTTGCTGCCGAACCGAGACGTCGAACACGGATGGGTAAATGGCAATGTTGGTGATGTTAGTACACGCGAGGCGTTACAAATGGTTTGTATGATACCAACCGATGTACCGTTGGGCGAGTACATTCGACAAATGCATACCATTCTGGACCGATTGCCAACCACCATGGCCTTGATGGAGGAAATTGCAGGCCGCACGGGCTCTGCGTACGATGATTCGCGACCAGATCACAGGGTTGATGATCGGTTGACGAGCCTTTACCGAGGAAAAGGGACATGTAATTTGTACCAGGTGACAATTCATGTATGTTCTATGCATTCTCTCTGCTCATGTACAGGCACGAACGTTTCGATCAACTGTTCCGTTATGTTGTGTTCAGTTTATGTTGCAGAGTGTCTATTACGATGACGATTATAATAGACTACACCTGGACTATGACAGTGTACTGTTGTTGATCCACAACACACACTGGCTATCCAGCAGCCCAAGGTCGGCGTGCAAAGGACCTGGGGTGGCGCTGCACATCTCAAGGCAATGTCCGACATTGCCCGGCGTGATGTGTACGTCTACATGGCGCACGTGACCATAGCACCGTCAAGCATCAGTGCGAACCTGTTTGTGTGTGTTTTTGTACCTCTGGTGTGACGTTAAGAGGACACAGTATAATGGTTTTGAGGATATCAGGCAACATGGCTATTTCATACGTGCATACACCCGCGGAGTGCAGTGATGGTTAATTTTTCATCTGCTGGCAGTTTATGAAACTGTAATTACAATCAATTTATCATCGCTGTAGGCAAGGACCACTAGTTTCGGGCGGTTTGTGTGCGTGCACGATCATATTGTAATAATGTATGGACAAGGTTTTATTCGGTTGGTGGACAATGAACATCACATTTGTTTCAAAGCGTGCATGCGTTAAAAAAACAAATTAAAAAAATGACATAGTGTTGACCGCAATGTAACAGTAACAAACACTCACCCTACATTGTCACTGTGGTGGTCATTTACTTCTGTATACATATATCACTGTGACACTATGCTTCTAATGACTTTAAAATAATGAACTGTATTTATTTGTTTATTTATTTGTTCGTCAAGGTGAGAATTTGTATAAAGCTTAAAGGAGGCCAAGTATTGCTTCTAACCAAAGAAAGGTATCTATTTAAAACATAAACAGCAATAGATTTATCCTTTTCTATAAAAATTCTTGTTTAATAATTAAGTGAAAATCGATTAATATACTTTTAGAGCTTCTACAATTAAATAAACTTAGTTAGTTTACAACTTCACGTTTAATTAATTGCTATTTAACGACGAGAAATTTGAACCGAAGTGGTTATAATTCAAAGGTTTCTTTCCATCCCTCTCAAACAATGTTCACTGAAGCTGCTAGCAACTTTGGTGGTCAATTTTTTATTTAAATTGGGCGCAATGTAAAAGAAATATTACTGTACTTAAAAATGAGAGATTGTTTCAATTTCAGGCTGGAAGAATCTACGAAATTCCTACTTAAACAAATGCCTTCTTCTGCATTACAATTTTTACGTTGAGCATATGAACATACCAAAATATACAGTAACTCGAAAGCGGCATGCTTCGATGGTTATTCTAAACATAATCAAATATTGTTTTACTTTCATCGCTCGATCTTAAATAATCAAATTCTGTTGATATTAAAATGGTTTTTTTATTTAAATAACAATTTAATTATTTTTATTTTTTTGTAAAGCTATTAAACTTTTTCAAAGCACATATGTCAAAGAACTAGGAAAAATTTAAATAACGCGAATATATTAAAAATAAATTGAATACTCCTCTCGCGTTGTTATTAAATTCCTTTAGATATTACGTATACATTTCAAAATAATAACAAATAAAAATTTATCCTCCAGAGACAACGGATAAAGGCAGAAAGGTGTGGTAGGAATTGCTTAATATACGTAATATGTAAAACAAGTTCCATTATAATGTGTTCATTTATATTACGTTTTTGTATAAATGTATGAAAATATTTTCATATATCCAACATGACTAGCAATATTAATTCCCTCAGTTAATTTTCGTTCCATCCCCACGTCACACCCTTACGAGAATTCACATCAGCTTGATACAATATGTCAAAACCTCCGTAGTACCCGAGCTATATTACCAAAATCAAACTGCGAGGACAGAAACAAAAGAATTTACCCCCAGAATACTATGAAAGTACTTATTTGATTTACGGAGATGAGAAAACTTCGACGTTTCAAGTTCCCTAACTCATCTCTCTCTGTATTGATATACAATGCGCTTCTCCGAAGTTCCTAGTCAACGTTTGTAGTTGATAATTATTTGTAATAATAGTGTTAGGCCAGCTGCTGCTACTACAGTATTTGAACAAATATCCCTTGCTTTGAATTCCAACGACACTCATCACACTTAATCCGAATAACGAGGTATCCACACCTCTAGATGTAATTAATTTATAATGAAACACTTGTTAATTTACTGTTTACAAACACCACCCATAGGCACAAATACAGACAAAAAGTGGAAATTAAATACACATCCATCCGAAGATAACGGATAACGATGCAGTTTGTGTAATTCATTTGTTTCTGTTGCTCTCTCTGTTTCGGCCAATCGGCAGGGACCACGTTTTAACGTTTTAACAAAATCACGAAAAAAACGAGACACAATTCAAGAGTAACTGCGGTACAGGCAATTTGCTTTTATTTTTTTAATAAAATACGTAACTTAATTTAAAAATACCTGAATGTTTAACTTCTGCAAATATCGAAAATATGCGTATTTTTCGACGTGATCCAATTAATTTGATTACTGTTTTTAATTAATATTTTATAATTTTGTTTTTCATGTTAAGTTTTATAATATTGATATTTTATATATTTGTTATAAATTACCGATCGAATATCAAATTGTAATTAAATTTCAACTACAAAGCAAGTGCAGTGCAATTTGGCTCAGTACGTCCCTGGGCGAAGGTACGCGTCAAGGTAAATACCTGTTTAACCCTGATGTTTATTAAATTGCAATAGATGCATCCAACAGTAACCCTTGTGACAGACACTGCACATTGTGAATACCAATAAGTGCTCATGTACTGAAACATTATTGAGTTACGAGAGCAGATGACCCCGTGTTAATTCTCTAGTGGCATTGGAATTTACACCAGAGTAGCTATATATTTATGCCAAAGAAGATGTACAGTAATTCCAATAACCAATCAATTCCTTTAACAATAAAGGAATTTGTTGTTTTCATTAATGAATGAATTTTCGTGTTTTCGAATTAATATGTAATGTAGGTTGATTTATATTTGTTTTCAAGTACATGTCGTCATATACATTTACGTATGTATCATAAATAATAATTTAATGCGACTGTTTGTACATAAAGTAGGTACAAATAATTGGCTATTTGCACATACAGAACGGTACGGTGGAGTAGGTTAGGGTAGAGTATTGTATCTACCGTATATGCAAAATAATAATAGTAATAATGTATGTGCAAACAGTACCTACAATTTGTACAAATATCCACAACAATAATATTTTCCAATTACTAACGTTTTGTATTGACCTACTTTCAAAAGTCAATTTAAGATTGCTTACCGTTGTACCGGGCAATATTTCTTCCATTTATCTACAAATACCTTCCAATCTTGCATGAATTTATTTTCAACAATCAATAATTTTCAATTTTAGCCGCGCGCAATTTGCTCTAACCCTCTCCGCCAAGTTGCAGTAGTTCATCTTGTTTCACCTCAACAGGAAATAGAAAGAGCGAAGGTCGATCGCAAGAAATGTCGTGTGTATCGGGGACACGAAATCTGTAAAATAAACTCTCCGTACTTGACCAACTTCGATCGTAACTTATGTCCAGATAGCACGGCCCAGACAGTGACTAGGTACACTCACTGATCGACATAGGCTCGAGTTATAGGCAGGGGCACAGTGTGAACATACTCTTGAACATTTGCACGTGCGTACTGGAGATTTGTGAGATAATTTGGTAGTGTAAAAGCATATTGATATTAAATTCGTTTAGAATAAATTTTCATTATTTAGAGATGCTCAGTGTTTTTCACAGCCCTTAGTGCTACTCGATTTTCCACTGCGGAAATTTATTAATTTTTTATAGCATTACTAGTACTATACTCTGTAGTAACAATGTCGAACTTAGTAGGAACATTTAGTAGCGTCACATAGTAGATAATAGAGCTATAAATATCATTCACTTTTTTTAGACATTATAACAGTGATGGCCGAACCTTTTGAGCTCGGCGTGTCAAAATTCTGAAAAAGCCTAACTTAATTCTAATGCCCTGTCCCATTCAGATATATTAATATTTTTTTATTATTTGCAGCCATAGCAAAGAAAAAGTTATATTTTTGATATTTATTTTATATATTTAAAGAAGAATGTAAAGAAAACAAAGTAAAAAATATTCGAAAAATGTGTGTTGTGAAACACAAAAATATAATGTACATTTGTACAGAAATTAAGAGTTAAAAGTAACGTCGCTTAATACAGTATAAAGTACATTGAGAAAAAAATAATAATAAAAACATTGCTAAATCAAATGATATGAAAACATAAAAACACAAAATAGAAAGATCTGTAGATAGATACGATTGTATGTACTTATTTATTAAAACACAAATATGTGTGTCTCCTTCAATGCGTGTTACCCAAAATGAGCCCGCGTGTCACAAATGACATGCGTGTCATAGGCTCGCCATCACTGCATTATAATAATACATATATGTATGAATAGATATCTATTCATGTAGAACAAATTAACGTAGTGAATAAATGTATATAAATTGTAGATTATAATCTTGTTTCAGTAAAAATTCCTGGTATTCATGTTCCAACAAAGCCCCGAGAAATTGTGATTCTTGAGGTGTATTTAATGTTAGAAGATGAAGGTCTCTGTTTAAAAGAGTTAGACGCGCCAGCCAATCACAAGTCAAATCGCATCAAACTTGCTTAGAGAAAATTAGAGGCACATCTAAATAGAGTAGTTTTTGTCAAAACCCAGTCGTGACGACTCGTCAATCAGTTAGTTAATCTAGAAATCATTTCTTCTTTGATACATGAAAATGCTGGTTGTCGTTGTTGTCACAACTTCTCTCGATACCTTATTCCAATAATACAGAGTTGTACTGAAACTAACTCTTCGAATTCATGAATTGTAAATGTGAAAGTTTCTAGTTTTATGCATAGGAAGACTGGCTATATGTATTTAGTTATATATAACATGTGTTGTGTTATTTTGTCGTGTGTATCGTGTCTGCCTTCGGCTCTATTTTCAACAGAATTACATCAATACCTTGACATACGTCTTTTCGATTTCACTGATCACATTTCCATGTCGTATTACCTCGGCAACGAACATCCGTGTATACCGAAAAATGTCTGTATCAGTATAATGTTTTATACCATGTACAGAATGAATTCAATCAAACAGTGGTGTCGGTGCAATTTTGTACTTGGATAACGTAATTTTAACGACACTCGTAAAAGTTAAAAAAAACTTCATAAATCTTCAACGTAAAATTGTTCGGATGAAATACCTGTTTAGTGTAAAATTTTCCTTCACAAATGGTGAACCTTCAATAATAATATTTATCTAAGATGAGTTAAATGCGTTTTCTCCTTCCATCTTGATGTTTGCCACCCCCGAGCTCCACGGGTCCTGGACTCGGTACAATGGTGGGATGAACGTGGGACATTGAGGACAAAATCTTTATCCAGGAAACAGAGAAACGACCTTAAAAAATATGTAAACGTTTTTTTAAATCACATCATAGGATGTGTCACAAACATCAATAGTTTTGCAAAAATACTGGTGAATAGTTTTTGAGACGTTAATCAAATTGCAGCAATCAATTGATATTTTGTGAATCTTTCATATTACACGTTTTTTTCTGCATGAATTATTTATAATCACTGTGAAATTTATTTTCCACTTTGGCGTGAATTTCGGTGCAAAAGAATAATTTAATAAAAATAAAAAAAAAACATGGCCGAGTTCCGTTTAAGCTCGTGACCCACATATTTCTGTAGCAACCAGTACAGTTTGTTACACAAAGTTCGAAATAACAAAAGAATTTGTGTTAATCCGCCTCTGGCCACTGGCTAACTTGATATTGCCAGATCACGAACGATCCCTGGAGCAATCATTAGTTTGTTAGTTGTGGCGAGTGCGCGAAAAGTAACATCCCTTAACATCCCCTAACAACAACCAAAATGAAATTATTATGAGCGAACGAACACTTAACTAATTGTTAAATAATTTTCCGATATTTTTTTTTTTTTTTTTTTTTATTAAGGTTTAAGCGGATCGGCTACCAGGGCCATATGCCGCTATTGACATAGTTTAAAGTGAGAGAAGAAACAAGAAAAGTTAAACAAGAGGGCGATTTTACATCTCGCTAAAAGAACCAATGGTCTTGCAGAATTTTAATAAATTTTTAATTCGTGTGCTGTCATTGGCCAATATTTCTGCCAGCGTGCCTTGTACGTTACAGTTTAATCGGGCATTGATATGTAGCGGACAATCGACAAGAATGTGCCGCACTGTCTGCCTTGCGTTACATCTGTCACACATGGGTACAGGGTCATCCAGAAGTAAATAGAGATGGGTGAAAGCAGTGTGACCTATCCTCAGCCGTGTAACAAGCACCTGCTCACGTCGGGTGACGGAACAAGGAGAAGGCCATTTAGCAACAAGAGGCTTTATAACTTTGAGTTTGCTAGTGGAGAGATTCCACTCCTCCTGCCATGCAGATCCGCAAAACTGATTTATAGCAGACACCATGTCATCGGGTCTTACAGCATAACGGTTAACGTACTGACTGTTAGCAGCCTCAGATGCAGCTTGGTCCGCGGCATGATTTCCAGGAATTCCAACATGCCCAGGTATCCACATATACGTGATACGTATATGCTGGCTATGCAAGTCGCTAAAAATTTCGTATATTGCCTGAATCATTGGGTCTGTACTAAATTGGGTGGAGATACCCAAAATAGCACTGAGAGAATCTGTAAATATAACAATAGAATTGTCACCCGCGGCGGAGAGCAGACAATATTGCAGCGCAAAGAAGATTGCATATAGTTCAGCTGTATATACTGAGCATGTTGGAGATAGCGGGTAGGAGAAGACAGCATCGTTTACGGTGAACGCACAGCCAGTTCCGTTAGTCGTCTTCGACCCATCAGTGTAGACGTGTAGTGCCGTGCTATAGTACTCAAGAAAAGTATAGAATTCTTGGACATACATGGCGTGAGGAGTGGTATGCTTTGACAGACTTGTCAAACTCAAATTGGTATGGACGATCGGATTGCACCAGGGTGGAGTTCGTGGCACGAGATACGGTAACACATTTTCTTGCCTCATCGGCAGGTTTTCCAATTGCCGTACAAGTTTGATGGCAACAGGGCACATCGCACTAGTACTGTGATGATAGACGTCAATAGCAGGTTGGTTATGAAATAACAAGGTGTTATTCAAATGCTGTGGTTTGGTAAGTATACCGACAGTGTATTTCATACCAATGCGCATATATCGAAATTTCAGCGGGGCAATGCCCGACTCGCAGCACAGACTTTCGACAGGACTAGTACGAAATGCACCTGTGATCATTCTGATGCCAGCATTAAGTATGGTGTTTAATTTTTGCAAGTGGCAGCGTTTGGCGGAAGAAAAAGCGATACACCCGTAGTCCAGCTTGGACTGAACCAAAGCGGTATACAAACGTTGCAGGCATTCTCGATCGGCTCCCCATTTAGTGCTTGACAGACACTTGATCGCATTCAGTGACATGCGACATTGACCCGAGAGGTGCATCACATGTCGACGCCATGTCAGATAACTATCGTAATAAAGGCCTAAGAATTTCACAACCGCATCTTTCTGTATTTGAGTACCGTACATAGTAAGATCGGGACACACGTGAGGAGTCCGTAGACGACAAAAATCAACGACTTTCGTCTTCTCGGCTGAGAAGCGAAAGCCACACGTAGTTGCTGCATGAGTAACTGTGTCAACAGCATTTTGCAGACGCCGTTTACAAACATCAACAGAAGATGCGGAAGTGAAAATGGTCAAGTCATCGACATATAAGCAATGGTCAACAAAGTTGGGAAGATTGCTGGCGATGTCATTGATTGCGATCATGAAGAGTGTCACACTGATGGTCGAACCTTGAGGGATTCCATTTTCAAGAGGATGGGGGCTAGAGTACGTATCATCAATACGCACTTTAAATGAACGGTCACACAAGAAGTTCTCAATAAATCGTGGTAAATTACCTCGTAATCCCCAGTCGTGGAGTTTTCTCAAAATGCCATATCTCCAGGTCATATCGAACGCTTTCTCGAGATCAAAAAATACAGCAACGAGATGCTTGCGCTCCACAATGCTGTTCTGTATGGCATTGGTGAAATACACATGCAGATCAGTTGTTGAGTGCATCTTTCGTGAACCACATTGCCGCGGATTAATGAGCTGATTTGATTCGAGGAACCAAACCAAACGCAGACTGATCATACGCTCGTAGACCTTTGACAGGTGACATGTCAAAGAAATGGGTCTATAGCTGGTGGGCAGAGAGGGGTTCTTGCCTGGCTTCAATACAGGGATAACTATTGCTTCTCGCCAAATATCAGGATATTTGCAGGAATGCCAAATTTCATTGAGGTAACACAGTATTTGTTCCTTCATTACCATAGGGAGATGTCGCAACATAGCATAAGAAACGTTGTCCGGGCCAACAGAGGTGTTGCCGGTATGCTTAAGTGCATTTTCAAACTCCTCCATGGTAAATGCCAGGTTGTACTGGTGTTCGTCCAGCGTTTCAAAATCGAGGGGGACCTCAACCGTGGCTTTGGTGCGCAAGAATTGAAGACAATAGTTATCCGAACTTGACACAGATTCGAAGTGATCAGCGAGGTGTTCAACAATATTGACCTGGTCTTACATTCTACATTATCGACCTGGAGTAAGGAAATTGTGTTATATTTCCGGTGACCGTTCATGTACCTAATTTTCTTCCACAGAAGGCTAGGAGGATCGTCGGGCGTTATTGAAGACACGTACTCTCGCCAAGAATTCCGCTTGGCTTGGATAACAGTACGCCGAGCTTGTGCACGTGCTTTTCTAAAATTGATTAGATTTTCAACGGTGGGGTTCCGTCGAAATATTCTTAAAAATCGCTTTTTGTTTTGGATGGCAATGGCGATGTCATTATTCCACCAAGGTACAGTACGCTTTCTGGGGCGAGAAGATGTTCTAGGAATAGTGTTTGTAACAGTCAATAAGATAGATTTATTGATATCAGACAGTGAGACGTTGATATCATTTGATGGAATCGGAGGTACTACATTGGCTGTAAAGTTGTCCCAGTCAGCTAAATCGACTCGCCACCTTCTGCTCAACACGTGGGGAATAGAAGAAATAGAAGATTTTATGAGAATAGGAAAGTGGTCGCTGAAATGGAGGTCGTCAAGAACTTCCCATGTAAGCTGTGGTGCAATAGCTGGCGAACAAAAGGCAAGATCAAGAGCTGAGAAGCTTCTGGATCGTGAATTAAAAAAGGTAGACTGTCCTGTATTAAGGATTACAATGTTGTTGTTGTTGTCCAAAATGTTCTCAATAATCTGTCCTCTGCCGTCTGTTTGCAAAGAGCCCCACAAAGTACTGTGCGCATTGAAGTCACCAACAAGAAGAAACGGTGGTTCAAGTTGTTGCACCAAACCCATGATGTCATTCATATTCCACATGAAATTCGGAAGGTAGACGTTGCATATTGTTATTTTCATAGGTGCAAAGATCTTAACAGCGACCACTTGGAGCCTGGTTTGAAGGTCACAAGGAAGATGTGGTGTCCTAGAGTCCAACAATATTGCAACGCCACCGTGTGCACGGGCACCGGGCACAACATCATGACGAATGACATTGAACCCGTTGAGGTGAAATGGCTCGAGTGGCTTGAGATGCGTTTCTTGAATGCATACACAGCAGGGATTATAGTCAGCTAACAGCAGTTTGAGTTCAGCTAAATGGTTTACTATTCCATTGCAGTTCCACTGGATAAAGAAGATGATAGAAAAAAGTAAATGAAATTGTGCTATGTAATATAGCTGACTCGTTAAATTTGGGTATTACACATGAAGTGATAGATAGAAGAAGATATAAAGAGAAAGAGAATACTACGAGGATCGATCAGACAGACCGGGTTTACGCGGTTTGCCCTTAGGCCATCCTCGACGGTCCTTGGATAGACGAGCTTTTGCGACGGCATCTCCGTCCACAGAAGCATCACTGGACTCAGTGTCCATGTTGGTAACTTTGTTACCGGGTTGAGGGGGTGCAGGGGGTTTTGAAAAGTTTTCAGTACGTGTGCTTGGTCTTGATGGGGTTTGCAAAAGATTGACTGAAGGGATGCGTGTCAAAGCTACGTTGCTAATTGTTGGTTTGTTGGTTGGCGTATTAATGACAGGTGTATTGTTAATCGGAGGCTTAGAAATGGTCACAGGAGTTGGTGTAGCGGTTTTGAGTATAGAGCTGAAGTTTGCCTTAAAAATATCTTCGATAAGTTGTTTAATCTGCGGTATTAGTAGAGTGGCAATGTCGGTTACATTTAGTGCAGGGGCAGTTGGCTTCGATGCAGCCTGCGCGTAAGATGTTTGGGCACGTGGTGTACTACGCTTAAGATGGTTCCTTGCATCGATGTAACTGCATTTATTCAGTGTCTTGTATTCAATGATTGCGCACTCTTCTTTATACACAGGACAGTTACGTGAACTGGCCAAGTGATTTTGTTTGCAGTTGACGCATTTATAGGGCTCTGAGCACAGCGTTGCCGCATGCACAAATTTGCTCCTTACCACAGCGAGTAGCAGTATGGCCAAATAACTGACATTTAAAGCATCGCATGGGACTAGGGATATACGCGCGTACGGGAAGACTGTACATGGCTGTGTAGCAGTCGCTAAAACATCTCGGTACATTCCAAGGTCAGCTGGTGAGCATTCTCTGGAGTCAGGCAGAAGACCCTAACGGGAATTTAGTTATTTTTTATGAGTTAGTATTTTGGAGATCTTTTTGCCTGGTCGGGCGAATGCTGACCAATAAGAGCAACATTAAACATTTGGAGTGGGGGTGTCAACCCCTAGTCAGTATTGAATGATGAATACATCATCCTCTTTGATTTGAAACATGTCCGAGTAAACATCTCTCTTTGATTTGAAACTTGTCCGAGTAAACATCTCTCTTTGATTTGAAACTTGTCCGAGTAAACATCTCTCTTTGATTTGAAACTTGACCGAGTAAACATCTCTCTTTGCTTTAAGATCTGCATTAAGAAAATAGTAACTTCAGTGATGAACGGCTGTAAGTAGACCTTTGTATTATATTTTTGTTTGTATTATCCAGTATCTATTTGAAAACTGTAAAAAGCTAACATTTTATCGTAACAATATATATTATTTTTTATCCACACGTGTTTTCATAGTTTTATTTCATAATATATCTGTTTTGTTCCGTAAATTCGGTTATAAACGAAATCCTTCGATCCAAGAGAAAGAGGGTTGGTGGCAGCACAATCTCGAATAGTTGATAAATAAAAGCGATTTCAATATCCACGTACGCCACGTGACAAACTGTTGGCAAGCGGTGGGATAGAACATTTCAAACCAGTTGTTCCTTATACTAGTAACAGTCAAGTTCGTTTGTAATTTGCCGATATTTTTATAGCGTGTATATTTTAAATTTAAAAAATCGAGGGTAATGGCGGACTGCGTGCTTCTTGTCGTGGGTACAAGTTGGTTTTGCGAAGCATTTTGGAGTTTTAGAATGCCTCATAATCCTTGGGAGGAATATGAGTTGCATCCAAAGGGGGGAGGAGTTGTAGCAGTCGCTAAAACATCTCGGTACATTCCAAGGTCAGCTGGTGAGCATTCTCTGGAGTCAGGCAGAAGACCCTAACGGGAATTTAGTTATTTTTTATGAGTTAGTATTTTGGAGATCTTTTTGCCTGGTCGGGCGAATGCTGACCAATAAGAGCAACATTAAACATTTGGAGTGGGGGTGTCAACCCCTAGTCAGTATTGAATGATGAATACATCATCCTCTTTGATTTGAAACATGTCCGAGTAAACATCTCTCTTTGATTTGAAACTTGTCCGAGTAAACATCTCTCTTTGATTTGAAACTTGTCCGAGTAAACATCTCTCTTTGATTTGAAACTTGACCGAGTAAACATCTCTCTTTGCTTTAAGATCTGCATTAAGAAAATAGTAACTTCAGTGATGAACGGCTGTAAGTAGACCTTTGTATTATATTTTTGTTTGTATTATCCAGTATCTATTTGAAAACTGTAAAAAGCTAACATTTTATCGTAACAATATATATTATTTTTTATCCACACGTGTTTTCATAGTTTTATTTCATAATATATCTGTTTTGTTCCGTAAATTCGGTTATAAACGAAATCCTTCGATCCAAGAGAAAGAGGGTTGGTGGCAGCACAATCTCGAATAGTTGATAAATAAAAGCGATTTCAATATCCACGTACGCCACGTGACAGCTGCTCGTATTTTGTCTGGTAGATGGATTTGATTGAAAGTAAGAATGAGTGATGCGGTGTCTTTCAACACACCATCACGACGACTTTTCATTCGTTTAACCTCAATCACACCTTGAGATTTCAACTCATCGTGAATCTCTTCAACCGAGCAGTTGAGAAGGTCACGACAGGTTACAATGCCTTTAGAGATATTAAGAGAAGTATGCGCTGTCACAGAAACAGAAAAAGAACCAAACTTTTTAACTTCGAGCAGTCTACGGGCTTGCTTAGCACTGCTACATTCAACCAGTATGCCATCACGAATTTTTTTTATGCTTGTTGTTTCACCAATTAAACCATACAATACTTTATTAATAATGAACGGACTGACAGTGTTGAAATTGTTACTGTCATTGTTTTTGATAACCAAAAACCGGGGCACTGGGCCTTCCGTCTCCTGGCTTACCTTCTGTCGCTTTGGTGGGTTCAGCGGAGGACCAGGGTCACCACCTTCCCCATACTCGCCACTAGCCATCACTAGTGACGAGAAACGCGGGGGAAAAAAACACTATCGCACGAAAATGCACAACACTTTTTTAGAAAATTTTTCTAAGTCCACAAGAAAACAATTAAAACTCAACTGAGACAAAACAAAACAGGTTTATAATCCCCTTAATTGATTTTTAATTGGACGTACGGAATCCGAATTAGAAAATACGGAGCGCAAAGAAATCACGTCTGCTCACCACGAGTGTGAACAGACAACTGTTTCCGATATTTATCGAATTTAATTGCAACCATAACAAATTCTATTTATAGCATTGCGATAAATTAATCTTCCCACGCTGAAATTTATTTATATTTCGTGTAAATCCATAAAACTCGCAGCCGAACATGTTCAACAATTTAACATTTACAAATGAATACTTAAATTTAATATTCGTCAATATTTGTTGTTGTACTTCGCTACATATCTACATTAAATATGGATAATAGTTATTGGGAAATTTAACTGGCAAAAAGGAAATTGTTTGTGTATATTTGCTCTTGGAAAATGAATTTCCGTTCGAAACTCTTCAGTGAAATAGTCCATCCATCCAAGTATATCAGTAAACTTGTGAAACATAAATATGGATTTAATATTCAGGCTGGGATTTATGAAATGTTGAAATTTTAATATTGATGCTTTCTAGCAAAATCAAACACAATACAGTTTTACCCCGATTAGCACTTAAAATATGTTCCTGCAAAACTTAATTAACGTAGCGTTAATCGTGGAGTCCTAAGGTGAATTTATGCAGCCAAAATTAAAATTTACATTAAGAAGTTAAATGTACTTCAGAACATGGAGCGCTTCATGCATTCAACTGAAGCTAAACTAACATTAGCAATAAACTAGAAAGATAACCAACTTCCTACTTTAAAAAGTAAATGTTAGGAGTATTTTTTTCACTACTGCTCAAACTCAAAAAGTACTATTCATTAAAACTACTGTCACTTTTCACATTGAGTAAACAGTCACTATAGTTATTCATATTGTAAACAATTAATTGCGATAGATGACTAGGAATGGATACAGGCACCCATGCCTGCAGCCCATCAGAAAATGTCCAATTCTGAATTTATCACAAATTATTTACCGATATACATTTTTAAAATCGTAGGTACCAAGGTCGCAAATATAAACAATAAATTTAAAACAAGTGTGGAAACATTTTCTTCTCTTGGCAAAAGAAAAGCAGACTTAGCCGATTATAAATTCGTTGATATTTTTTGTTCAATTTTTAATTAAAAAATATTTTTTTCTCCGATGGCCTTACATAATTTTTCAAAATAAAAAATATGGAATGCACAATCGATTTCAAAATAAAGAAAAATAAAATAAAAACTAAAAAAAAATTGAAAGTGTTAAAGAAAATAAAAAGTCACATGCACAACTAGACCATAAAATGAATTTATAAAAAAATTTCATCATGATCGATTGAATCGAAAGATAGTGAAGGAGTTAATGGAACAAAAAACGAATGAGCGGACGAACGACATACATACGGCCATATGTTGTAATAGTTATTTCGTGATCCAGGGGTCTGTTCGGGATATCTGCGCAAATTGTTGAATGCAACAGACATCGTACCGAACACTATAGCTCTTTGAAGGGAAGTCGAATAAATTAACACTCTTTGCAATATTAATATTATTATATTATATAATATTTTAGGCTTGTGTTACTTTTAGTTAATTGGTAATTAACTTAATTTCTTCTTGTATTGAGAATTTTATATTTATGTGTATATTATTTTAAATCGATCATTCTTTAAATAATATGTTTCATTTCCTACATAATACAAATTTGAATATAGTGTCGATTCAGATTAATTGGGCCTCCGGTTAATCGGGACATCTGCTTATTTGGGAGAAAGCAAGAGCAGAAACCAAATCACGGAAATTACAGCAATTTACATCGCTTATCAGCGGTGTCCACCATTGTGTTTAATTGGGACAAAAAAGTTTACACATCAAAATATGAAATACAATTGAAAATGTTTATAATAACAAGAACAATGTTTGTGAACAGTTTAATATACGTTCTTTACGAAATGCAGTGGATAACAGTACTTGAAACGTGCTTTTTAAATCACGTTTATTAGACAACACACAGACTATAGTTGGTACATTCTTGCTTAATTGCAAGTTAATACATATGCATGAATATACATTTATATTTTGGAATTTATATTTTTTATTATACATATGTACAGGGCCGGCGAAAGCTAATATTCGTCCGGCTGAGGTTTTTTGTAGCTCATATTCTTCAGACCTTGTACCCTAAACCTACCCAGGCCCTAGGAATTTGTCCCGGCTCCCCCCCCCCACCCTCTTCTCGGGCCATCATATGTTTGTATTACATATTATTCATTGTGTGCATATTATTTATTAGTAATTTATTTATGTAACAACTTATCAACGTGGAAAAAACGGTTTATTATTTAATTTTCTACTGGAATTTGGGGCTGTCGCTTAATTGCGGCAAAATGATCTAGGCACAATGCGTCCTGATTAAATGGAATCTGATTCATGGTTCTCTCTTAGATGAGCCTAAAAATTTGACATTTTTAAGAATTAGTCTACAAGGTTGGTGCTTTATGAAAAACATTGCCTATCGATAAACCTACAATAAAATATTACTGCAACGAACGCAAATTCCCATATTTATTAAATCGAAAACTTTAAAACCTGTCGTGAAGCTTGAAATATTAAAATAAAAATTTGATTTTTATTTATTTATTTTAGCCAATACGGAGGCGACCCGATAAAAATTCGATATGCCCCCTTTTAACGACCAGCCTACTGTATCCGTTTGAAGTCATACAGCGTTGTGGTTTAAGTGCTGGCAGCTGCAGTACTTGCACAACATATGATGTAGTTGCACTGAATATGAACAACTTTGCAAATAACTACATTTCGTACTTGTAATACACAAGCAAAACTAAATCACACACTGCTGTTTCCTTTCCTAATTTCAAATTGTACAGCTACACTTAATAGTTAAACATTTCATAATAGTTGGTTGTATATTTTTAGATATTCTGTAAAGTCGTGTATGCTAATGACCATAATTGGCTCTAGAACTTCATTCGTTATACCATATGCTCATTTAGACAGTTTATTCCAGCAAGAGTCCACCGTTTTAAAGTTTGTTGTAGGTTGTGGTTGTTGAAGCATCCTGATTTTATTGGTACGTTATTACGCGTTGTGGCATCGTTCTTTGTAGGAAGCAAACCTTTTATTCTTATTTGTAACACGATAGCAATCGATTATCAAAGTTAACCATAAAGAAAGTCTGCCGACGATTGTGGAAAAATAAACTGGTAGAGTGGAGAAGTCATTGGAAAGAGCATATAAAGACTTTTCATTCATCGGACACTGGGTGTCATAAAATTTTAGAACAAGTTTGTGTTCGAAAAGTCGTATAATACGTGACTTAATATGCGCCCCCATTATTTTGGAATGTTGGTCCACTCCGTACGCTGGAAAGTTCCTCGTATCTGCGTTATAAGGAGATTTTCACCTGAACTTTGTAGTCTTTACCGACGTTTCGACAGTGGAATAATAATTATAAATAAGCTCGTACTAAATATACCTCCACTTAAAATTCATGGATGCGTGTACTGGCAAGCAAACAAGCAAAATGGCAGAGTAGTTCGTTCCAGAGAGATAGTAATTAGTGTGTTACAGAATTAAAATTTGAAATGTGACGCTCTAGGTATGAAGCTGTTTGACTAATTACAAAACAAAAACTTTCTCGTAAAATTAATTCTTTATAAACGGACAACACGTGTATAAGCTGCAAGTTTACGTATTATAATTATAAAGTTATTTCAGGTGAATAAATTAATAAAGAGAAAAATAAATCTTATTTCACAAATAACACTAGTCTACAAATTTTTGGTTCATGGCGAGTACCTAAAAGAAGAAGTAATTTGGGGTCAGGGAAAACGAAAATGACACTCATTTATTTTTCCAAAGAATAGTTTTCGAGATATTTACAAAAAACGTGTTTTTTGGCTCATTCTTCATACATTGGCTTAAATCTTAATATCGGTTGATCCAATTAACATAAACTACGTTTCGTTCGAAAGGTATATTCTTCCACTTTCCGATTGTATCTTATTTTTGTAAATCGGATTAAAACTCTTTTAAAATCTCTCACTTTCAGTTGTTTCATTGGGGCAGAAAAAAAAATATTTCCCGTACTTTTAAGATTGCATATGAAAGATAATTTTATAGCAAAAAAGCGAAGCCTAAGTTTGCTCAAATCGAATGAAAAATACAGAAGTTATGACACATGTTCAAACTTTTGGTTGAAAATTGTTTTTTCGCTGAAGCTCCTCTGTTTATGTTGAATTGAATCGTCACGAAGTTGCATCCAGCCGTGGTCACTCATCATGCCTTTATACCAAAAGCATCACTCGCCTTGTTCATCGCTGTCAGTTCCCAAATTCGGAGTAACAGGGTCCAAATGATTGTGGAGGATTTGCATTTTCACTGACATGCGTGCACCAGGAATCAATCAAAGGGTTCGTTTATGATATCAAAAAATGTAGATTTTACTTTATACACTTCATACTCACCAATGGCATGAAAGTTTTTCATCATTTTTTGGATTAATTGACGGTTGTACAGGTTTCTGTCGTTTCCCAGAAAATCGTGAACTACGTCCTCAAAAGCATTCCTAGCTTTTGTCTCGGTATTGTTCAAGCATTTTCTGTACTCGGTGTCATTGAATAATTTCTTGATCTGCGGACCAACGAATATGCCCGCTTTAATTTTTTCCGTTGACAGTTTTGGGAAACGCTGTGACAAAATTTTTTGTAGCTCAAGTTTTATATGCAACGGTCACACAAGAAGCAGTCGTGTTTTGTATAGCCTCCGTGCAGACCAGTGAGTAAAGCGACGACCTCACAACATATCTTCCACTTGTACAAATTGTAGTTAAGTAGTTGAAGAAGTTCTTTCATGGTCTTATAAGTTTCTTTGACATTTGTGGAATGACCAATCGGAATTGATGGTTTCTTGTTACCTTTATGAAGTAAAATAGCTTTTACACTATATTAGCTGCTGTCGATAAAAAGGCGCCACTCGTTCGTTTCATGGTTGTCCTCAAATGCAGTAATCAACTCGTTCACATTGTTACACTAGCGCGCATGTCATTGAAAATTCAATTGCTCCACAATCATTTGGACTCTTTTCCTCCAAATTTGGGAATGAACAAGGCGATGAACAAGGCAAGAGAGGCTTTTGGGATGAAGGCATGATAACTGACTACTGCTGGATGCAACTTCGTGACGATTCAATGCAACATAAATGGAAGAGATAAGTGAAAAAACATATTTTCGACCAAAAGTATGAACTTGTTTCTGAAAAACTAAAATTGTCTAACTTCACTTAATGTGTTATAACTTCTGTATTTTTCATCCGATATGAGCAAACTTAGGCTTAGATTTTTCGCTATAAAATAATTTTTTTTCTGTTTCAATGAAACAACTGAAAGTGAGTGATTTTAAAAAAAGTGTCGAAAAATACACCTTTTTTCGACTTTCATCGCCTCTGACCCAAACAGTTTTAATACGATTTACAAAAATAAGATACCATCGGAAAGTGGAAGAATATACCTTTCGTACGAAACGCAGTTTATGAGAAGTGTTGTCACACAAGGTGAACTAATGACATTACGCCAAGTGAATCGGATGGAAAGGCGGTGGGATGTAGGGTTACCTGAAGGTACAGAATGAGAAAATCAAAGTACCAGTGCCGGGATCCGAACCCGGGACCTATCGCTTGCCGGGCGAGTGCTCTACCAACTGAGCTACACAGGTACAGTGATAATTCTCATTTTTGGGCAGTGACCATGTGACCAAACGCAGTTTATGTTAATTAGATAAACCGTTATTAAGATTTAAGGCAATATATGAACAATGAGCCAAAAAACACGTTTTTTTGCAAATATCTCGAAAACTATTTTTTGGAAAAATAAATGACTGTCATTTTCGTTTTCCCTGCCCCCAAATTAGTCTAAAAATACTTTTTTTTTCTTGGTTCATTTTTCTTGCAAACTAGTGTAATTTATTTACCCGGTCTACACTTTTTTTTAATATTTTAAATTAAAATATCTATGCTCTATGTAAAAATGCGGTCTTTGTTTTTGCCAAAAAAATATCAATATAAGGGTTATTTTTAAAGCTGATAAGCTCCGATCTTTGGGCTTCTTTAATGATGTTCGGTGAAGATTCTGTATTGGAATGGCACGCATCAGAACAAAGTAGGCCATTTTGGAAAATGTCCCTTCTCGAAGCCCACAAAATTAATGTGAAATTCCAGTCACACACACACACCGCCTTCTTTTCTTTCAAGTCATTAATTTTTATGACTACTAAAACTATCTGTTGTTTGGAATTTCGTTATTTTTGTTTAGAATGTATAAATTATACGTGAACTATGCACATAATTTGCCATAGATATTGTTTTATTCCTATTTTAAGATTTATTGTACATGACGTAGGTTTTCGTGGTGGTAAAAGAGACAGAAAAGCTAGCCGATATATAGAATATATCTGACTGACATACAAGCTCTACTTTCGTAGAATACAGCGATGTTCTAAGGAGTACTGCCGCATCGTTTCAACGAAGCCGAACTCCTCGGTAATTCAATGCGATAACAGTGAAGGACCTCGAGCTCGTGGCTGTAATTGCAGACGTTTTTTGCAAATATTTTACTGCGAATTTGCAATTTCCGCATCAGACTTGTTGCTGACGCATCGCTATAATATTTATCGGGTTCTCAAACCTCTGCCGCGTGTGTCTTCTCTCTTTCTCTCTACCTACCTGTGTATGTATTCAGTTCATTCAGTCTTTTGAACAAAGTTCATCGGAGCGAAATTGCAATATTTAGAAGCCTTTGGAAATGTTTCCATTCAACGCGTACCATGACAACAGACATTTATTTACAAAAACCTTTGATATAATAAAAACTCCCTTCCGAAAAGTGTTTTCGTCACTAGGGAGTAAATGCTTCATTTCTGTTCCGCATTTGACGCCATAGAAATCGACTTCTACTCCCGGACGTGTAAAAAAACATTTACTTCACAAACGAAAACCGAGAAGTGCGTTTAAGCATGTTAAAAATTATCAGTCTCACATTTTACACGTTGTAGAATTAGCGGAAATGCGATTCTGTATGAAGTTGGGTGGAAAAGTCTAGTTTAAACATATAGGGGGAAGAAGGAAGTGCGGAGAGTGAAGGCTCTGTGCACTAACAGGACAACGTTGTTATCCTTGTAAGAGAGCCCGATTATGAGATAATCGTACAGATCGCTAGGTTATCAGGATAGGGTCACGTAAATCGCTGCAAGGATCAGCTTTGCTACTGTATAGTAGCTGTATGCATTCACTATCCTTTGTGTTACCTACACATGCAGACACATAACCGCAGAGATAGAGGGATGTACAGAATGTTTAGTGAGATGTGTGCGTCTGTTTGAAATGTTTAGCATTTCACATACTGACTCCTGGATTCTCTTCGATAGGATTTTTTTTTACTTACTTACTTTTTTCAATGCGTTGTGGTTGTGTTTGGTTTAACATTTGGTTTATGTACATACATAGTTTCAAGAGCTTATAATTAATCTTTAGATTATTCATATTTCAGAATGTATTTAGGCAGCTTAGCAATTACAGCCGCTTCTGTTATTCAGTAAACCATTTTCTAGAATTAGGTTTATTTTCTAATATTACGAGTACTACGGCTGTCTGTAATGGAGAGATTTTGTTATAATAAAACGAAGTAGTTGTATGATTGTTAAACAATGTTTACAACAAACTCAAACTTTGATAAGGCATATTTCCGTTGTCAGTAACTGTTTCTCTACATTTTGTTTCAAGCTCTAGTGTAAAATACCTTATTTAGAAAGTATACACACCAACTTTCTTTTGTTATAAGATACATAAAAGAACATCCACTCACCAGCGCGCCGAACTTCTGAAACAAATAAAATTCAAGTGATATATATTTAGATTCTAATATCCCGGAGAATAGAGGAATATAAAATGGAATATCAAAAATTCAGTCAAAATATAAGGGTTTCTGGTATTGTCTCAGTTGGTTAATGTATTTCCCCAGAACATTATAGTTACATATTCGATTGTATTTGTTTTGATATTGAAGCCAGTTGTATATTTGTGTACAGTTCGTTAACCCTATATATACAAATATATGAAATTTACCTGATATTTATGTACCAGAGGACAGTTGTAAACATGATGATATTAACGTGTTGTTTATGCAGAATTGTGACTTTCCGTTCTGAATTCGGAAATTAATAGTTGACTTTCAGCCGAAAAGTTTTCAATAGAATAAATGGTAGAGGAGTATTTTACTTGTAAGACGTATATTTGCCATGTAGGTATTAGTATGTAGTAGATGACGCCTTGTCCGGGAAACAGATACACGAATTGTCGTTGGCGGAATGGATTTGTGTGAATCTAAATACGCAAAAGGTAATTATATTAATTTAAATATTAATCAAGATATCGCAGTAAGTGATAATTTTCCATTATGCAGATTATACGTCGTACTTCAAATGACGAATCGCAAACTCTATTTGATAAAATTATTAAAATTATTATATTTCTCATAGGCTTCAGAAGATTTTTTTTCAAATCTGCTACAACATTTATTCAGACTTCCTCTTCCGACTTTGCAGGTATATTGAATATCTTTTTTATATGAAGTTTCATTACTTTATCTATACTAATTTTTGAGATGTTGAATATACGACCACAGATCCATCCGTCTACACATTCATACATATACAGGCTTAGTCAAAATCACAGGAACACCTAAACAATTCTCCTACCGTAAAGAATTGAAAAAAAATTTCGTGCATAAGTTTTTTGTTGTAAATAAGCTATTGTTTAAATATTTTTTTAACATTCAGAGTGTTCATTTTATTGCGTAAATTAGGTAAACTTTCGTTTTTCAAATGGAACATTCAATATATATATATATATATATATATATATATATATATATATATGTATATATATATATATATATATATATATATATATATATATATATGTGTATATATACAATTATATTATATAATTTCCCAATGTTAATTTCCCTATGTATAGTAGTCGCTGGGACACACTGTATATAGGTGTCCTATTGAAACGGGCCACTATAGGGATCTCGGAAACTATAAGTTACAAGGTCTGTTAAATTAGACAAAAGTTGCGCGTTTATGGGCCAATGTTAACGGCGATTAAGTTTTTTCAAAATATTGCATGGCGTCTGTGTGTGTGGATGTGTGTCTGTATGTTCATTATCTTCAAAACGACCAAAGACAGGACAATGAAACTTCGTATTGAAAAGTTTTTTGATTATATGAAGAGCTGATTAGATTTCTTGCATAATCGCACAACCGGAAGAGGAAGTTTACTGAAGATCAAAATCGAACATTGAGAATTATTAGAGAAACTGAAAGGGATATGGAAAAAGTTTTAAAATAAAAGTTATAGAGAACAATAAGCTTAAGAAAAAATGTTCTATGCATTTTTGTTCTATCTTTATCCAATTTTGAGTAAAATGTATTTATATATTGGCATGTATTTAAAATATCATATATGCTAAGAAAACAAAACAAAGACAAAATATTTACAGAAATACGCATTTGAAATGTCAAATATGTGCCACTTTAAACTGAGTATAAGAAAGTAGTGTGTGCCCACACCAGATTTTTTAAATAGGAACCATATTGAGTTTTTATTTGTTCGGGGAAGTCTCTATTTGTAAAACGACTTCATACATATTTATTCCTTATTAGTTTGCTGAGCACGAACCTGGAAAGAGACAAATTACTGAATATTTTAACTGACATTAGTATGTACTCCTAGTACACGATTTGGATTCAATAAAAAAGTGAGTAACTAAACCACTGCAATGTCTTTAAACAAAATCGCTAATTTTGATATACATTTCTATAACTCGAAGTCTCCATAAGGAGATTTTTTTGACGATAATGATTCGAGTTATGGAAGTTTGACTATATTATTAAAATCAATAATAGAGATGCCCTTCTCTGTTTGATGATATAACAAATCAGAATGCACAATTGTAATATCTGTTTTTTATTTTCTTTATTTATTTGTCACTTTTGTGTATTTAATTAAATCTAGATCATTCTTTTGCAATGCCTTTATTAAGGATGGTTGGTATGTAAAAAACTATGATTGCTATAAATTGTCAATGATTCGTTGCACGTTTAACAATAAAAAACACCAGTTTCAGTCCAATGGAATTAGAGAATAACGATATAGCAAGTAATCGATCAATTTATTAGTATCAATAATCCATATATTAAACAAGTTCATTTAGTTGATTTGTACAGCGCCATTGGTTGCGATCCAGTCCAAAAATTCGGTAATCCTAGTGAACACAGGATCGAATCCTTTTTCGCATCCTTCCCTTCTGCCGAAAGACACGAGACCAATCTGTACTCTGTTGGCTCCAGTGACGAGTGGGCCACCGCTGTCACCCTGAACACAGAAAGTGTAGATTTATTCACAAGTTCTAGAATTGTATGGCATCATTGTCACAAACAAGTGACGTGTAGAAACAGTTACGATGACATGTAGATTAAATAATACTTACTTGACAGGATGATTTCAACAATTTTCCGTTAATACAGATTTGTGATGGAGCAATGTAACCGTAGTCCTTGCTACAGTCTGCGTTTGTTACGATGGGGCTGGAGACGAATCTGAGGATATCACTGGGACGGCCAATATCTGAAAATACCGTTACAGATCACCGGTTAGTCATCTACATCATCATCATGTTGTTGATGCTGTCACTACTTACCATCAGAATAGACACCCCAACCACTGACTGTGGCAAGCTGACCAACATATGTGTTACCAACATCGGCTCTAGTTGGCAAGGTTGTCAGTTGAACGTATTCTGTAAATAGTTAATTGTTATTCATAATCGTTTGTCATAACAACTTCTCCATATATGAACAAGTAACACTCACGGTTAAGTTCAACAGGGCTGTCCAATGTTACAATGGCAATATCGTTAGCAATGGTCTGCTCGTCGTAACCACCGTGGAAGGTATATGCAATGGCATTCTTTCTCTGTTGGGTTGCCTCGAACTTGTTGATTTCGTGGGCACCAAGTAAGACGACGATGCTGACATAACTGGTGTAGAAAATAAATAAAATCGAGATGAGTGATGTACCAGGATGCTGCACAAAATATTCTTACTCTTTCACGCAATGGGCAGCTGTAAGGATTTTAGTGGTAGTCAACAGAGAACCACCACATTGGTACATATCACCCTGAGCATCGGTCATCAACATGAACGCCTGGTAAGGGAAAGAGTTGGGTACGGCAATTTCTCCACCAACAATCCTGTCCTCTAACTTCAGCCTTCGGTAAACTACATTGGCCTAACATAAGTGTAGCACATTAGTACACAATACATGAATGTAACTAAACAGAAATCTTATATGGAGCAGCTTACCTGAGCGACGGCAATAAGTGCCAAAACAACAACAACAAACGAATTCATGTTTGGTATTGATACTCGGCCAGCGAAAGAAATGATTTATATAGGTGCCTATAGTCCACTATCAAGCGTAATCAACAAGTATTTGTATTAATTAACTAATTAACACAGTTGCTTATCATTATTAAACAATATGAACTGACAAATAAAATTGTATATTTAGAAATTTATTATCAATAAGATGTTTATCAGACCAACTGAATGCAATAAGTGCATTGATACTATAATCAATATGTACTTGAGATTTATTTAATTTCATCATTCAAGTGTGATTATAATTATCTTTACTGACGGGCATGTAAACGTAAAAACCCGAATTTCCCTAAAACTTTAATCGGCAAATTCGCCACTAACACTCTTGTAGATTAAGTACAATTTATTATTATTTGTAGTGAGAACCCTTGTAGTAACATCCCTTAAAATATACATTTCTAATTATGTATCCAGTTTCTAGTTATCACATGCATGATAAAATAACTGTAAAGTACAGTAATACCCCGCACAGTGTGGCTTCGTACATTGCGGAATCGGTATAGTTAGGTCTTAAAAAAAAAATTATTTTTATTTTTATTAATGCTCCAGGTCATCCAAGTGGTCTGTGCGATCTTTAATCAAAACGTAAATATTATATTTCTTCTGCAAAATACGACTTACTTGATTCAACCAATGTATCTAGGTGTCATTGCGATAATTAAATCTTATTATTTTTAGTACACATAGTATGCCTTGATTATAGTATGGCATATTAGCGGAACCGATTAAGCGTACTGTGAGGAGTATCACTGTGGTATTTTTTCCTTGCAACAGAAATCGAATTAACACAAATTATTTAATATGATTTTTCAATCCCAAATGTTTGTTTTTATTGAATATGACTAGATTTATAAAATTTTCCTAATATTTAATATTTTTTGTGTATATTTTCAATAATATAGTCGAGAATATTCTTCAGAAGAAATTTCTTGAGAATTTTGTATCTTTAGCCGTAACATATACAGTTCATAAGTAATACAAAATTAAGGGGCTAAATGTTCACGCGCTACTAGCTTAACGCATCGTAAATACAAAGTATAAGGACCAAACACTCTCCTTTCTCCTTAATAGTTGCGTTCTAATGTAACCGGGCGTTTGATGACAAAAATAGGCTATTTAAATTCGCCTCACAATCCCTGAAACACCACACTAACCCAGCTCCATACTTTTACACACGCCACACACAACCATTGTCATCTACGTTGTTAAAAACACGAGTATGAAACGTATTTCAAACGGGCTCGCTTCATTCCATAAACTATCCAACCTGTTTTACAATGTATTTATGTTTTTGTTTACCTGTGATTCCTGTATGCATATCGCTTCTGGGGCACGGTGGATGGGCGTTATAACTGGCTGGCTGGTTGGGTATTCTCCATCACACCAGTTGGCGGTTGGTAGGCAGAGAAGAGGAGGAGTATTGATACACGCCTGATCCTTCTGTGAGCACTAAAATATTCAGTGGCTCTCATGTAACACCCCGGGGCAAATCGTGTCGCATCAAACGTGCTTCACACTAGCGACATTCACCAACACATACACACATATATGCGGCGTTACGACGAACTACTGCTCCAGAATACATATGTCAACTCAAGTATCATCGTCTCCGTGTGTGATGACTAGATCTTTAAACTAAAGTGTACAACAGGTGGTTGACGAAAAATTCACGCGATTCTAACCAATGCTAGTTTAGTTACTTTTCTTTTAGTAACTAGTAAGAGGGTCTGTTTGGTTAACAATGATACATAATCCTTTTGTACAAAGAATTTATTAAAGTGTCCTTTTTGTTTTCAATATACTCAACATAAAGGAATGCAAATTTTAGGATATTCATCTGGAAAGAAAATGAAGCAGATTAGTTGTCAGTGAAACAGAGCACTTCAAGTTCTAACATCAAAGTGCACAAAATATTTGCTTTTGTATTGAAATCAAGTAGGGCTTCGTTTATTCCCCTGCCGTTTTTTCTTTAAACAAATATAGAAATTTATTTGTCGAGTTAGTAATATTATTTATATCATTAAAAAGAATAACGACTAACGTTGAAAGACGAAACAGCAGTTGGTAAATTTAAACGCAGAGATAAATCCAGAATCAATGTGATACAATTATATTTAAAACCTGAATGTGTTATATCACTTCCTTATACATAGCATAAAGAAAATATAGTTTTGAGGTCCTCTAATTACGTTTAGACTATTTTCGTAATGATGTCCGTTTGTGTTCCTTATTTAAAAATGATTAGAGACTGATTATATTTTATAGAGTAATTAAATTGTATATTTCAGTTTCTTGAACATGCAAAGAGCTGATTAGATTTTAGATAAAATTGCTAAGCAGAAGAGGATGTTTACTTAACATGAGAAGCAAACATTTCGAACTATTTAAGAAACTAAAAGAGATATGCAATTTAAGGCCTAGCAAAGGAAGTGTTTTTGCAACCACGGAGATCACGACGACATCTGACGTGCCAGAAACAAATTCAACGCTCGATCCCGCGGCCTTAAGTGGATTACAGGGGTCAAAGTATCGGATCGTGTTTATAATTCATTAATTTTTATAATCAAAATTTAATTCGTAAATGAAAAATATTAACAAAACATTATCAATCTACCAAAATACTTCCGTCACTTTTACATCGAACGTTTTATATAAGAAAAGATAGGTCTCGGAGTAGGTGTATTCATTGCTCGGATTAAATATACCACTAATCGCTTCATTCAGCCTTAAAAATTTTGTAATACCACTCTGTAGCATGATGGGTTTGTCTACTTATTACTAAGCCAGGTCAGTGAGCATTTCTTTTTAATTGCGCTACAGTATTTTGGTATTTAGAATGACTATAAATGCATCAATATGCAAATAGAGAGCAATACATAAATGCATATCAGAATTCGCCTCTGTTCTTTTCAGCATTGTGTACCTAATCCTCAGCTTATGGCGATCCTGCGTTGCATCTCCCACAGTCAATTCACTACTTCTTGGAACGAACTATAAACTACAAATATCTGTTCGTTCATCGTTAAGGTCTCAACGACGCTATAATGAAACTGTGCGACAAATAATATTGTAATTATAAAAATAACAGCGCAGTAGTATTTTTTGCACGACAATCCACATTATCAGTGACGGTTATTTCAGATTATCCTGCGTCCACAGACCCAAAAAACAGGCTTGTGTAGGGTGGTGAAGGGATAAAAGAAAGTACATAAAGGTGGTGGATAAAACAAAGAAAGCTTAGGGAACATTATATGCGCTGGTCACATTACCAAAACGACATTGTCTTCTTAATGGTTACCAAGTAGATTTTGCGGTGTAGACGATGTGTGCGTTCAAGGCATATTTTCTTAGTATTTTAGGTATAAGTTGCCGCGTTGAACCTCAACCACCACTTCTCCACGCTAAGCCTTTCTCAATCTCTGGTCAAGGCCTAGTAGCTAGGGTGCAGAATTTTGTCTGTAATTCAGAAATCGTAAAGCGAGTTTATTTTGTTTCATTGCTTTGCACTATTGACAAATTTCTGGTGCGGTTTTATTTGATGAATTTACATTCATGATTATCTGTTGCTGAAGTTAATTACACCTTTCGAATATAGAGTGGACTTGTTTGTTCAATCTAAAGAATTGTTGAAATATTTTTATTTGTCTAAATCATTGACCAACAACAATAGTGGTCGACTTTGGCTCCAGCCGATGTAAAGTATCTAACTGTTATTATGATCGTGACGTATTTTAAAACTAGATAGCAAATTGGAATGACGGAAATGTGAAACTTCAATGTGGACTCCACAACTAGGTGTTGTGTTGTTAATTTGTTTAGTTTAATATCTATTCTTTCTCATCGAAATTGATTCGTTGATACCTTTAGAGTAAATGGAGACAGGTGTATTTTTAATTATAGAATTATAGGCTATTATTAACTATGTATTGAATAGTAATCTCGCTGATGCATCTTCACTTCTAGCTCACACCGAAATTAACGCAAATTGAACAAAAAATAAAATAAAATTATTCGGGAGTCTAAGGAAAAATCGATTCATTCTTTATACGGGTCAGTAAACTAGACTAATTTTCGAAGAAGTGTAAAATATTTGGAGACAGACACTGTGAGTTCAGCTATACTTGTCATACCGATCGACAGTACACAAAATTCTCATCGACAGTAGGACCATGGGCAAATAGATTCCAGCTTTTTACTTTCCATTTCCCCTGCTGTTGCGATACAAACATATTTCACCTGCACTGCTCGTACTTTATATATCTAATACAATCAAACTTCCATGATTCGAACTTCTATAACTCGAAATGTCTATAAGTCGAAATGAATCGAGTGGTAACAGCGTTTAGAAAGCCAATTACATGCAATTTTACTTCTATTACACGAATTTCTCCATAATTCCATAAAATGTTTGGCGCGTGCTTTCAATAATTCGAATTTTTAAGGGAAATCTCTGTTTGTGGAGGAACCTTTTTGTGTGTGCTTGATTTTCGGTTTTAGTTTTATTCAGGGAATCCCTGTTCGCCTGACACAAGTTGTTGCGTTTCAATGCAAAAAAAATTAGAGTGAGAGCGGAAGATCAATCACGCATAAAAATATAGTTCTGTTGTGATTTTTTCGAATAGGTGGTTAATTTTTTGGAGCTAAAATGTATGATATGAGAAAAACACCTGGTTTATAGCAACGCTCACTCACATGAAAACACGCTCTCGCCTCAAACTGCGTTTTTTCGCATTGCGTTTTTAATTGTCCGGGGAAGTCTCCATTTGTGAAACGAATTCATACATATTTATTCCTTATACGTTTGCTGAGCACGAACCTGGAACGAGACAAATTACTGAATATTTTAACCGAAATTAGTATGTACTCCTAGTACACGATTTGGATTCAATAAAAAAGTGTGTAATTAAACCACTGTAATGTCTTTAAACAAAGTCGCTAGTTTTGATAAACATTTCTATAACTCGATGTCTCCAGAAGTTGATTTTTTTTTTAAGATAATGATCATTCGAGTTATGGAAGTTTGACTCTATTATTAAAATCAATAATAGAAATGCCCTTCTCTGTTTGATGATATAACAAATCAGAATGCACAATTGTAATATCTGTTTTTTTTTTCTATAATTATCTGTCACTTTCGTGTTTTTAATTAAATCTTGATAATTCTTTTGCGATACCTTTATTGAGGATGGTTGGTATGTAAAACACTATAATTGCTATAAATTGTAAATGATTCGTTGCACGTTTAACAATAGGAAACACCAGTTTCAGTCCAATGGAATTAGAGAATAACGATATAGCAATTAATCGATCAATTTATTGGTATCAATAATCCATATATTAACAAGTTCATTTAATTGATTTGTACAGCGCCATTGGTTGCAATCCAGTCCAAAAATTCGGTAATCCTAGTGAACACAGGATCGAATCCTTTTTCGCATCCTTCCCTTCTGCCGAAAGACACGAGACCAATCTGTACTCTGTTGGCTCCAGTGACGAGTGGGCCACCGCTGTCACCCTGAACACAGAAAGTGTAGATTTATTCACAAGTTCTAGAATTGTATGGCATCATTGTCACAAACAAGTGACGTGTAGAAACAGTTACGATGACATGTAGATTAAATAATACTTACTTGACAGGATGATTTCAACAATTTTCCGTTAATACAGATTTGTGATGGAGCAATGTAACCGTAGTCCTTGCTACAGTCTGCGTTTGTTACGATGGGGCTGGAGACGAATCTGAGGATATCACTGGGACGGCCAATATCTGAAAATACCGTTACAGATCACCGGTTAGTCATCTACATCATCATCATGTTGTTGATGCTGTCACTACTTACCATCAGAATAGACACCCCAACCACTGACTGTGGCAAGCTGACCAACATATGTGTTACCAACATCGGCTCTAGTTGGCAAGGTTGTCAGTTGAACGTATTCTGTAAATAGTTAATTGTTATTCATAATCGTTTGTCATAACAACTTCTCCATATATGAACAAGTAACACTCACGGTTAAGTTCAACAGGGCTGTCCAATGTTACAATGGCAATATCGTTAGCAATGGTCTGCTCGTCGTAACCACCGTGGAAGGTATATGCAATGGCATTCTTTCTCTGTTGGGTTGCCTCGAACTTGTTGATTTCGTGGGCACCAAGTAAGACGACGATGCTGACATAACTGGTGTAGAAAATAAATAAAATCGAGATGAGTGATGTACCAGGATGCTGCACAAAATATTCTTACTCTTTCACGCAATGGGCAGCTGTAAGGATTTTAGTGGTAGTCAACAGAGAACCACCACATTGGTACATATCACCCTGAGCATCGGTCATCAACATGAACGCCTGGTAAGGGAAAGAGTTGGGTACGGCAATTTCTCCACCAACAATCCTGTCCTCTAACTTCAGTCTTCGGTAAACTACATTGGCCTAACACAAGAACATCACATTAGTATACAATACATGAATGTAACTAAACAGAAAACTTATATGGAGCAGCTTACCTGAGCGACGGCAATAAGTGCCAAAACAACAACAACAAACGAATTCATGTTTGGTATTGATACTCGGCCAGCGAAAGAAACGATTTATATATCTGCCTATAGTCCTCTATCAAACGTAATCAACAAGTATTTGTATTAATCAACTAATTAACACAGTTGCTTATCATTATTAAACAATATGAACTGACAAAAAAATTATATATTTTGAAATTTATTATCATTAAGATGTTTATCAGACTAACTGAATTCAATAAGTGCATTGATACTATAATCAATATGTACTTGAGATTTATTTAATTTCTTCATTCAAGTGTGATTATAATTATCTATACTAACGGCCATGTAAACGTAAAAACCCGAATTTCGTTAAAACTAAAATCGGAAAATTAGCCACTTACACTCTTGTAGATTAAGTACAATTTATTATTATTTGTAGTGAGAACCCTTGTAGTAACATCGCTTAAAATATAAATTTCTAATTATGTATCCAGTTTCTAGTTATCACATGCATGAAAAAATGACTGTAAATAAAAATGCATAAAACAATGAGAGTTATTTGTAAATATTCTTTCGTAACAGAAATATTGACTTATACTTATTTAATAACATTAATTCCTGCATCGACCAAGTATATTAGAATATATTAATATAAAAAAAAACTCGTAATATTTCACGTGTATAACCGTAACTTAATTTGTGACTACACGATGAACAACTAAACCGACATGGAAGGAAAATACAATTATTTAGGTTTACAGTAAACTTCACTGTTTTCAGTAGTATTGTTAACCACATTTCGTTGTTGCTCTCTATGCATATTCGTATATAAAAGATAGTCACTCTGTGCTAATTCATTCATCAGTTAATATTCGGCCGAAAGAGACTGTTCTTTCAATTTGAAAACTACAAATTCTACAATGACGCCCATCGTGTACCACACCGACATCAGTCCACCAGGCCGCGCTGTACTTCTGACAGTCAGTACACTCGGACTTGACGTGGACGTGAAACAAGTTGACATTTTTGCCAAACAACACTTGACGCCCAATTTCCTCAAGGCATGATATTTCTTACAACCAATTAATGTAACACAGTAGTGTACATTGTACTTTATTTGGTTTTGGGCAGATCAATACTCAGCATACCGTGCCTATCCTGTGGACAATTACGGAACTACCGAATCGTTGTACCCGAAGGACTTGAAGAAGCGGGCCATCGTGAACCAGAGAACTTCGATTGTGGTGATTTGTTCTCGTCGTTGAAAGGCGTTTATGTAACTACATTTCTGAATGGTAATTAACTAATGGCAAATGCTTGTTTTGTTGCAGGGCCCAATATTGTTCAATGGTAAGAAACAGATCCCGGAAGGCAGTATTGATGTGATGATCCAGACGTACGCTTTCCTGGGAGTCTTTCTGGAAGGACACAGCCGGTTGGCAGGAAATCGGTTGACCGTGGCGGATATGTGTGCTTTGGACGCGCTTACGACTAGAAATAATAGGGCTCGCTAAAAAGAGAGGCCCGTACAAATATTTGTTATGCTACTTGAAACACAAACACGCGTAGGATGAATTCTTTTAAAATCAACTTAAAAAATTATGATTTTTTTTAAACAAATATCACCTTCAACTTTATATAACATAGGACCCCGATTTTCATTTGTATTCCTGGGACCTGAAAAGTACTAGACACGGCCCTGACTGCCGAAATGGTTTTATGTATAGTAATGTCGATAATAATAACTAAGGATTAAGTGACGATATCTTGATTCGTATCAAGATGGCATTATTTCCTAGTGAATATTTTTTATTTCGGTTTCTCCATTTCCAGAGAATGGTGCGAGACTGACAAGCGACTGAAATATAACGGGATAAATAATAAAACTGGGTGCAAGCATGAAAAATATAAATAGATTCAATTAAGCTTCCATGGCGCTGATACGATTACACACACATACACAGTTTCAATTCTAACTTATTGTGACATGAATTTCCACTCTTAGTATATTAAAAATGTCAAATGTTAGATGATTTGATGATTTTTAATTGCAAACAAAGGTTTAATATACGAGTAGTTATAAATATGTGTAAATTTCAGAATAGAAGGTAATATTTTACATCAATGTTTACAGCAAATTAAATAAATTATCTATCTGTATATATTAAAAATTATTATTTCATAATTTAAATAGGTTCCGCAGTCATATAATATCATATTTGTATTCACGGTGATATCGTATTGGCGTTGACAACTTTGCACTTTGCATGGAGCAAGTTTCGTCATAGTCTCATAGTCAGTCTACACATTAGTAATATATTTATAACACTTTTGTGGTTTTTGTTTCAAAAAGAAGTATTTAAGAAACACGATGATATCTAGGTTTTCATCCGACAGCCTTGATCTGATTTTTAGGCCGACTCGGCCTGCTATAGAGAATGTTTGTTCATTTCCGTAGATGTTGGTTTAATAGTTTGTAAAGCTTGGAGCAAAAGTGTGAGCATATTACTTTTTTCCCTAGATTCTGTAAAGAATTAAAACTCCTTTTCAAGAGATTGTTCTACTAGTTTACGGGAAGTAGAATTCATAGCTGTTGAAATCGCATTTTCAAACTGAGATTTCATATCATTATTTATATTTCCCTGTGATACACATTATTCTACTAGTTCTGATTCTGCTTCTTCATATTGTTCGCATAACCTTGCAACTAATTTCTTGCCAAATGACACAGTTAAGCTATTTGAACAGTTAGGAAAGTGACAATTGCGTTCCGTAAAATTTTTAGGGTTAAGCTGGATTTATAAGTTATTTATTTCAGGTTATTATCGCTTGCAAAATATATGCTTTAAGCTGGATTTATAGGTTGACATAGAAAATACCACAGCGCACAGAAAATAACACAAGTATAACATAGAATAAAATAGAACGTTTTGGGGGGTTTATAAAAACGCACAGAACATAGATTGCAATACGAAGAAATATATGTCTATCTCTGTCTATAAATATAACCAACAAAAATAATTTTGACATATTCGATTTCATGTTTTGTTTGGTAAATCGTTTCGTTAATTAGTATAATATCAATTATGAGTGATGACGAAATGTTGCTTCTTGGTGCAGCGGTGTTATGTGCTACTACTTAATAATATCTGCAGATGCATAAATATTTCCTAATAACTACAATTGTTTATAAGCACTGTAAGAAACTAATCCACAAATATATAAAAACCACGATACAATCAAATACAAACATCTTCCAAAAGTAAAGAACAACAAAACAACAGCTGCCGATAGATTTATCTCTGTCATACATTAGTTTTGCTGTCAGTCATTCGCCGTCACGAAAATCAATGAATATACACGAAGCACAAGAACATAGAACACAGCGCACTAGAAATGAACATTGGTCAATTCCTATGCTATGCTAAATTATGTTCCGTGCGCTGTGCCGTGCTATGCGGCTTGTAAATGCATATACGGATTTCCGTATGACCAAAGCGTTAAATGTTCTACGCTATGTTATTTCTGTGCGCTCTGCTATTTTCTATGTCAACCTATAAATCCAGTTTAAGGCATAATAATCGAATATTTCGTCTTTTATTAATTTCTACTTTCAAAAACACTTGAAGTTAATTGAAATCAACGAACCGTTATTTTCCAATGTTGAACATAATAATTCGACAACATGTTCGGCAGCAAATATTGTAACATCATTTCTTGCTAGGGCTTCTGTAGCAATTCGCACTGGTTCCAATATTTTTTTAATGTTCCTCAAATACTCCTTGTCGATGAAGGATAATAAATGAACACTATTGAAAGAAAATAAAGTTTCTGTAACCTCTTCCTTTACTTCTAAATATCTCTCTATCATTGGATCAATTGAGTTCCATCTTGTTTTCACATCTATTTTCAAATCTACTTCTTTGCCATGTGCAGATTTTATTTTCTCTTGTAAAAAATCGTTTATTTTTTGTTATTCAATACTATGAGATAACGAATAAAATGAAAATAATATGAAAAAATTATAAAAATTACCGGTAAATTTCAAACAGTTTTACCGGTAAACGGTAACGTAAAAATGTCTGAAAATTACCGGTAAACGGTAACGGCATTTACCGGTAGACGAACTATAGCCAGAAGTGACCACATTTTTCTAAATTTACATGTTAATTTCCTATATCCATATGGCACGCCCGGTATATGTTTCAAGGATGTTTCCAGTTCACACCAGACAGGTATATGTATGTAAACGTATGTGAGCACTTAGTGGAATTACATAATGCCAAGGGAAAACTGGCCGGTGTTTTACCGGTATTTCTTTTAAATACACACACATACATGTGGAAAATATAGCTGCATTTGTGCTCCATTTATTCCAGTCTGCACAATAATCAACTTAATGCATTTGGCACGGAATTGAGACGAGTTCCAAATATAAGTTAATCGTGTGAAAATTTTCTAGGAAAAAAGAAAGCAAATGTAAAAACTTCGCCGTTGTGCTGGTGATGTGAAAAGATTTAAATAAACCCGTCAGCAAGTCAATTTAAACTCGTCATCATCTTTCCGTGGTCATTTCGATGTTAAATTGATTTTTAAGTAGCTGGCACCGCATGTACGGATATTAACGACGTGGTATTGGGTGAATTTTCTATAAAGTTTGTTTGTTATGTTGCTTAACTATAAAGGTAGAAACACACTATTGTCACTTCACGTGAGCTCATGTATTTAAATGACTTAGAATCACACTGAGGTAACCTCACGCGTATCACGTCGTATCATCAACCTCACGCATGACAGCACGTTTAATTTTTCTGTATATTTACATATTTGCAGCTCACGTGAGCATGCGTTTTGGCTTGTTTTATTATTACTTAGCGGTTTTTATATTTTATTTTTGTTTAAATGGATGAAATATTGATAAAAACATGTCCGAGAACATGAATTTTTATATAATTCGTCCAATTTTTCTCTTTTTCTGTTAATATCATGAACATATCATGAACCTAAGAAAAATAGAAGACAAGACACGACTGGACAGAATAACAAACGAAACACATAGAGGGAATCTAAAAATAGAGCCAATAATTGACAAAATAATGGAAGGACAGATGAGATGGCTGGGGCACGTACACCGAATGGCAGAGGAAAGAAACACACGAAGAATATACGAAACAAAAACATCAGGAGCAAACTACCAAGGAAGACCAAGAAAGACATGGGAAGACGGAGTAAAACAGGAACTAGAAGAAAAAGGAATAAGATGGCAAGAAGTCAGAAAGCTTACACAAGACAGAAAAGGGTGGAGGAAGCTATACACAGAAATGTATAATAGCTATAAGATTAAATTAAATCATGAACACACAATTTCCTTGATTTTTCACTTTCTCCATTGACAGTTATAAAAGCAGCAATAGTTTCCATTTTTTCTTCCCAATCCGAAAAACTTGTTGAACTTGCCTTCTCCATTATTTAAAAACAAAAAAACATTATTATTATTATTTACCCTGTCTGAAATAAACTGATAAAAAAACATGACAGTAGTGTACTTCTAGGCATGATATCACATTTTCAATTTGAGAACGTGACAGCATATGAGCTCACGTGAGGTGACAATAGTGTGTTTCCACCTTTACTGTCATAAATTTCAAAATTCTTGAAGGCCGAGCCGAAAATTATTGAAGCTACAGAATTTTCATATTTGCTTTAACTTAATTAAATTGGTGGTCGCGTGTTGAAATGTTATTTGCAGAATTAAGAAGCTGAAACTATTACAAGAGAAATGTCTGTTATCAGATGCGTAATTTTCCAGCTCACTTTTTTCTGATATATATAATCTGAAAGGGTTTTTTGGGTGTAGAAATAATGTTTGAACCCACAGAAATAACGTTCGTTAAGAAACTCCCGTCATGTAATATTATGAATAGAGATAATACTGAAATATATTTGATAGTATCAAGCACATCTGAGACCCGTACGCCACTGGTTTGTCTCGACGTATAATTCACGGTGAGCCCACGCCGGTAGAACATTTCCGTAACAAATTTTTGATATTTCGCTAGCGGACCGAGAGTGGCCGTGAGAGTGGCAGGCAGGTCAGTGGCGTATTGGTTAGGCCCGGGTGGGGCGGACGGGGTTAGTGCCTGGTGTGACACTGGAGCCATCTATTCTGTGTATCTCCCAAGCGGTTCGTAAATCATCGGTTATTAGATGTTTCTTTTTGACACAAACAAACATATACAGCGAAAGGGAGGGAGCGAGAGAGGGATAAAGAGAGACATAGTGGTCGTGTAGCAGTTAATCAAAGTCTTAAAACTCTGTGCTAACTTGTAATCCACTGGCATGCCAACGTCTGCTGATTCAACTGTTCCACCGTAACAGGAACTGTATACGCGTTCACAATGACATGAATGGCCCAGTACTGCTTTGTGACGTAGTGAATCACTGTTTAAATTCAGTATGTAATTAATGTACATGAAAGCTTTTTAGATCAGGGTTTCTCAAGCACCTGATGGATTATGTGACAATCAGTGGTGTTTTAATTAACTTTTATTACATATTAAACATATAGATATAGAATCTCATCTGTTCGTTCTGACATAAATACCAATATGTTTATACTTTCATAAGTTTAGCTAGATTATTTAAACAACAGAGCACATCTTTCTGGTTTGTTGTATGGGTCCGCATTTTTTCGTTGTTGTCTGCGTTGGCCAATTCATTTTACATCTATCTAATGCCGTATTTTCCAAACTTCTTTCATTGCGAACACTTTTTAAGTTTTAATATTTTTGAGAAACACCTAGAGTAAATTTGCGTTTTTAGTTATAATAAATGTTAATGTAGTAGATCTATTAGATAAACAAAATTAATATCTATTTGAATTTATATATCATACCTATGAAAGAAACGTTTTTCTACTTTTAATTTTCCAAAAATATTATCTGTATATATTACAAATTATTATTTACTTAAATACACTTTTAAAATTCTAGGTTCCTAGGTCACAAATAGAATAACAAATTAAAATAAGTGTGAAAATATTTTCCACTCTTCACAAAAGCAAAACAGACTAAGCCGACTATGAATGCATTGACCTTCTTCTGTTCAGTATTTTTTTCTTCAATGGTCTTCTATAATTTTTCAAAATAAAAAATTTGGAAAAATAATGTTTCATTTCTTGCATATCCTGAACACAATTAAATGGAAAATTAAGGAGCAAAAAAATGAAAATATTTTTTTCTCAAGTACTAAAGGAAATTTTGAAAAACAAAAAGTCACATGCACAAGTAGATCATAATATGAGTTTATAAAAAAAATTTCATCAAGATCGGTTGGATAGTTTAGGAGGAGTTGATCCAAGAGGTCTGTCCGGGATTTCTGCGCAAAACTCGATTCCAAAACCTACTACTAGGAGTTTACCACAGCATAGAGTTAAAGGCTATTTTAAAATTTCAGCATATATTATCATTATTATTTTTATTGTTAATAAATGAAAAATTGTAAGTACTTACCAATACTTTTACTACTTTTAATCCACTTAAAAACCCGCTTATTAGCTGGGATTCTCTAACTCAACCGTGAGTGAGGATCTTCTGAAATAATATGCAATTATTTTGAAACGTGTGTACTATAAATACACTATGACTATCAGGCCACTGATAACTACAGTTTTAATGAACACTCTCGGTAACTAAATAACACTTATCTTACCCTGGCGTTGGTCTCAAATTCTCTGTACGTGTTCTTCTAGTAGGTAATGTGCTAAGGGTGTCAGTACTTTAAGGCCTCGTTGTACTATTCAATTAGTCGTTTACATGGACCAGACCGTGGTGACAAGGTTTTATCGCATTTGTAGCAGAAATAACTGTGAAGTGCATGTGCACTGACTGTGTTAGAGTTATATTACACGTACAGTAGGTACATATAATATTTGCACATATCTCGCATTTCTAATCATACGTGTTATTCGTGAAATGAATTCATGCATACCAAATCAAATAGTTTAGTTTATCAGTGAGATGAACATTAATTTACATCTTGTTATGAGAAAGAGATGGAGAGAGAGGTAGAGATCCATTCTGAACATATTACTAAAATATGCAACTTGCGCACAATTTAACAAACACATTAAATTATTGTTAAAGATGAATTGGTAGAGCAGTATTAAATAAAGTGTGTAAAGTTAAGGCGTGACGTAATGCAACACAAGACAACAATCTTGGTTGCGCCTGCGCTACACAATAGCAACTGCTCGCTTCCGAGATATGCCCACGTGTCCATGTTGTCAGCCCTCACGCCGGGTGATGTTCTACAAGCTGTGATAGTTCTCTGTCTCACAACCGGCGTGCTGGCAGTGAATGTGCTTCCGATATTCGTCATCAACAAATATATACATTCACAGGTGAAACAGATTTATTATGATACTTATTGCAATGGGGAATTTTACAGTAGTAGGCAGTAGTGATGCTAATATAAATCTTATTTTTACCCAAGATATCTCTTGACAACGTTGGCCAGTAATGACCTTGTGATGGGCTTACTAGTGACTCCGTTTGCAATAGTGCCCTAGTTAAGACACTGCTGGCCCTACGGAAAACTCGTCTGCCAAATACAGGTAAGCGTATAAATCACAATCTACGAACAGCATCCAGTTACTTTGCGCTCAAGAATCATGTAAATATTTACGAAAATCATGGAACGAAACGGATAACGTACGTGATTAGTATGGATGGCCATCAAACGTTAGACTATCAATTATTATAGACACTCAGACAATCGACCAACCCTTAAAATCGCTCCTTAGTTGAAACCTCTGCATTGCATTGAATATCAACTGTTTCACCCTTCGTTTATGTTTAAGAACGGTCATTTGAAGTTGAAACTTTAAGGGAACTCTATAATATTAAAATAATGACCGCTATTTACATTTTTAAGTATATAATGTTTTGAATTCTTACTTCGAAAGAGATACCTGACCATAGATTCGGGTTTAAATTTATTTAAAGGGGAATTTTAATTATGCGTCAAAGGCAAACGTTTCATAGCTAAAGTCGAGTCAACTGTATTGGATTTTTCTTTAAGTGCACCTCAAGAAACGCAATTTCTCACGGCATTTTTTCAGAGCATTATTTTCAGGAATTTTTGCTGAAACAAGATTATAAACTACAATTAATATACATTATTTACAGCGTTAATGTGCTCTATATGAATAGATATCGATCAATACATTCATGCACATAATGTCTAAAAATTGTAATTGATATTCATAGCTCAATATTATCGGAAACATTAGAAACGACTGAATTTTCCTGCTAAGTTTGACATTATGACTATAGTATTAGTAATGCAAAAAAATAAACAAAATTTCCACAGTGGAAAAACAGTCAGAATCTTTAACTTATGAAAATTTCTTCTATACGGATTTCATATGTAATATGCTTTTACACTATCAAATTATCTCACAAATCTCCATTAAACCCACGTGTAAATGTTCAGTAGTATGTTCACACTGTCTACAACTCGAGCTCATGTCGGTCAGTCAATGCACCTAGTCACTGTCTGTACCGTGCTATCCGGACATAAATTACAATCAAAGTTGGTCAAGTACGGAGAGTTTATTTTACAGATTTCGTGTCCTGCACATAACCCGTTTCATTCGTCCGTCGTATCACTGTCCATCACTGCCTTCCTCTCACACTCTTTAACTATTCTGATTCCCCTCTTCTCTCTTTCACAGCATGAACCCCGAGACACTCGACATATCCTACAATCGACCTTTGCTCTTTCTATTTCCTGTTGAGTTGAAACAAGATGAATTATTGCAACTTGGCGGAGAGTGTTAGAGTGAATTTCCCGCGGCTAAAATTATTTATTGTTGAAAATAAATTCATACAAGATTGGAAGATATTTGCAGACGAAGAGGAATAAATATTGCTCGGCACAACGGTAAACAAACTTAAATTGATTTTTGAAAGTAGGTCAGTACAATGTTAGTAATTGGAACATATTATTGTTGGGAATATTTGTACAAATTGTAAGTACTGTTTGCACATACATTATTATTATTATTATTTGAATATACGATAAATTCAATACACTACCCTAACCTACTCCACCCTACCGTTCTGTATGTGCAAATAGCTAATTATTCGTACCTACTTTATGTACAAATGGAAGCATTAAAATATTATTTATGACACATACGTAAATGTATATGACGATATATACATTCAAACAAATATATGTAAAACTACATATATTAAATATTACTTCGAAAGCACAGAAATACTTTCATTAATGAAAACAACTAATTCCTTTATTGTCAAAGGTATTAATTGTTATTGAAATTACTGTATATTGTACAACTTGTTTGGCATAAATTTATAGTTAACTCTGGTATAAATCCCAATGCCACTAGAGAATTACAAGGGTTGCTGTTGGATGCATCCAGTGCAATTTAATAAACATCAGCGTTACCTTGTCACGTACCTTCGCCCAGGGAGGTACTGTACCAAATTGCACTGCACCTGCTTTGTAGTTGAAATTTAATTACAATTTCATATTTAACCGGTAATTTATAACAAACATATAAAATATCAATATTATAAAACTCAACATGATAAACAAAATTATAAAATACGTTTATTAAAAACAGAAATGAAATTAATCGGATCATGTCGAGAAATACGCGCATTTTCAATACATATATGCAGAAGTTAAACGTTCACATATTTTTAAATTTGGTTACGTATTTTATTTAAAAAAAAAAAAATTAAAACAAGTTGCCTGTACTCCATTTTTAGAATTGTGTCTCGTTAGTTTCGTGACTTTGTTTATTTTTTCGTTAAAACGTGTTCTATGTTTCGGCTAATCGGTATACAAATGTTTTAAGTCACTTCAGAAACAAATGAAATACACAAACAGCATCGTCAGCTGTTATCCTCAGACGGATGTGTATTTAATTTCCCTTTTGTCCATATCTGTGCCTATGAGCGCTGCTTGTAAAGAGTGGATTAACAAGTGTTTCAAATTGTTCAAATACTGTAATACCAGCTGTTGGCCTAACACCATTATTACAAATAATTATCAACTACAAACGTTGATTTGGAACTTCGGAGAGGCGAATTGTATTGCAATGCAGAGAGACATGAGTTAGGGAACTTGAAACTTAGAATTTTTTGCATCTCCGTAAATCAAATAAGTACGTTCATAGTATTCTGGGAGTAAATTCTTTTGTTTCTGTCCTCGCAGTTTGATTTTGGTAATATAGCTCGGGCACTACGGAGGTTTGGACATATTGTATCAAGCTGTTGTGAATTCTTGTAAGTGTGTGACGTGAGGATGGAACGAAAATGAACTGAGGGAAGTAATGTTGGATATATGAAAATATTTTCATACATTTATATAATAACGTAATATTAATGAGCATATTATAATCAAACTTGTTTTACATATTACGCATATTAAGCCTTGTATATATAAAAATACGTTCGTGAAAATAGTATACTCAATCGGCTCAGTTTTTAATTCCGTGTAAGATTTATATTACAACTTTTGCTAGAAATATAATCGGGAACGTAATATTTGTCAAATATTAACATTGAATTTCCCATGTAACACGTTTGTGTGAGACACCCAGGTATATGTACAATGTAAATATGCACAAAGCTATGCACTCACATTTTTAATAATCAATTTTCAAAAAAATGGTGCTACGTAATGCAGTGAAAAGTTTTACGTACAATATTACATTCTGTCATCCGTGGAGCGGTTGCTGAATATGTATTAATAGAGTTTCATCTTACCAATATGTCTGATAAAGTCGAGAATTTCTCTGCATAAATCTGCATGTGCAGAAAAATTCAGTGGAGGGATTATTTGAAATGGTTAATTTGTCGTCACTTACACAGCGGAGATACGAGGTCACGAGGATATATTTGTGAATCTGGGTTAGTGGAGCTCGTGATGACTGGTGCCAAAAAAAATTACTTGCGCTTGTACACACAAAGAATAGCGAGTGCTCAGGAGTAATTGCTTCGCGTGTTGGTTGAAAGAGGGTACAGATGTAGGATTCAATTAATCTGCTTTTCAAACTTAAACGTGCTATACTATGCTGAATAAACAGACACAACAACGTCATGAAAAACACTTATTTACTAAATCATATTTGCAATGACAAAAAAGTAATTGACAAATGCACTATCTAGAATGTACAGCTTTATTTTACTTCATTTTATCACGACCTTCTTGATTAAAAGTATCACTTTCCTTATAAATAATTGCTTTCGGATTCTATATTACTGTTAAGTCATTTAATATTTATGTGTTTAAAGGTAAGAGGAATGTCCAACGTGACATTGACTGTAAATTACCAGTCAATAAATGTTGCGATCATTCGTAAAATAAAGTTTAAAATTCTAATACATGTCCAGGCATCTCGACTAATTTATTTGGCAGAAAATTTCATCGGAAGTTTAATACTACTCGCATAAAAACCAGCCCTTCAACAGAACTGTTTTATCAACTTCTGTACACATGCAGATGCACGCGGCTTTGACACATTTAATGTAGTTGCAACAGTTCTCAATCTAATAAACACATACAATAGTTCATTTTACTGAAATGTTATCAGTTTTAATGGAATTACGTATTATCAATTTCCAATGACCAAGATGTAAAATGTCAATTCTAAAAATAAAACTGTTTTCTTCCGTTTTGGAGTATGGTGAAACATTAATAGTAACAGCAGTATATAATTTCCATTTAAAAAACTGTGATTTTATTTACTACTATACAATTAGGCGAAAGAGCTCATTAATTTCAATGAAGATACAACATTAATAAATTGCGCACCAGACTGACTTGAAGCTGTCTCGTATCTGGAGGCAATGGTTCGGCATCAGAACTGTATTTATGTCGTTCCCAATCACCTCACGGTGCTACATCTGCTACTGCTGGGGGTTTCAAAACGGCAAAGGAACGACCACCTCAACTCCTGTCGTAACACTTAGTTAACCCCCTACCCTTCCTACTATCGTCGCGCGGACTCCCAGATAGTTTGACAAATTATCCGAAGCGATGAATAATAAACAGCACATGATGTTGGTTAGATCATTAATTATATTTTCATTTTACAAACGTACACACACACACACACACTAGTAGCATTATTGAATCATCGTTTCAGCGTGAAAATTATATACAAAATCTCGTATAATACCCTATTCGCTACAATGTAAAATGATTTTATTAGATTGCCGGTTGGAAAAAATATATTAACGTGACGTATTTTATGAAGTTGCCGCTTATACAGGACACTTTCTAAAAAACAAATGAACGATGACAGATGTCACTTTATATTAAAATTCATAATTAGCCGTGCGGACGAGATGTAAAATTATATGTATTAATTTAACATGCACATGTACAACTTGGTGAGAGACGCCAGTTAATAAAATAACTAGGAATGTATACAGACATACATGCCTGCAGCTCATCGACGTATGTGCAAGTCTGAATATATCACAAATTATTATTTATCAAGATTCACTTTTAAAATCCTAGGTGCCTAGGTCGCAAACAAAACAACAAATTTAAAACAAGTGTAAATACATTTTCTTCTGTTGACAAAAGCAAAGCAAACTAAGCCGACTATAAATGCATTGATCTTCTTTTGTTCAATTTTTAATTAAAAAATATTTTTTTCTCCAATGGCCTTACATAATTTTTCAAAATAAAAAATATGGAAAAATATTGTTCCATTTCCTGCATATGCATGAAAATTTTTTAAATACAATTGAATAAAAAATAACGCAGAAAAAAAATAAAAACTGAAAAAAAATTGAAAAATATTTTTTTTCTCAAATACGAAGAAAAATTTTGAAAAATAAACCTTGCACAACTAGACCATAACACATATCTGCAGAAAAAAATTCATAAAAATCCGTTGGGTAGTTTAGGAGATCTAGGTGGAATAAAAAATCTCTACGAGCGAGCGGACGAGCGACATACATACGGACATATGTTGTAATAGTCATTTCGTGGTCCAGGGGGTCTGTCCGGGATTTCTGTGCAAAACATTTTTAAATCGGAAGATGCTACAGACATCTTACCGAACACTATAGCTCTTCGACAGGAGGTCGATGAGCTAAAAACGAGCTTTGCTGCAGTATGTGTGTGAGTGTGTGTGAATAAAACTACTGGAGCGTCCGCGGTGTGGGGGCAAGTACAGAGTGGCCATCCTGCGAAACGTATTTCCTGACAATGTCATTAATGCAGGAAGAAATGTATGGCTTTAGCTGGCTTATTATTATTTATGAATACTATCATGTGCGTAAAATCTGTAATCAGAGCAGAAATAATGCAAATCCCTCGAAAATGGAAGAATAGACCACAGCTGCCTTTCAATTCAAAACGATTTGGCGGGAAAATGGTGGGCAATACCATCGACCTGTCAAAATTCATACATACATTGGCCATACTGTAATTGATCCAGTCACTGTAGTGGCAAGGGGGCAAATGTCTCCCATCCCTCCCAGGAAGATAATATAATAATAAATTTATTAATTGAAACTGTGTTTGTATTGGCCGCAGGGCAAATAGTACGATTTTACTATTATTAACTTCGTATGTAGTTTTTTTATTTTTATATGCATTCATTAAAATATTAATTATTTTTTATTATATGTACATTTCTTAATTTTGCTCCCCTCCCCCTGGATACATTTCTGTGTACTCACATGGCTTTGTATTACGCGCTCTCTCTGTATGACAGTTAATCAGGGGCGGACTGGTCATGTGGAGCATGCGGAATATATGTATATACAGTAGAACCTCGATTATCCGAGGTAATGTGGGGGGTACCCACCTCGGATAACTGTAAACTCGGATAATACGGATTTTGGTAAAATGCATCACATACTTGCGTACTTTGGATTAAATTTTATAGTCATATAAAGGAAATGCTTCATAACAGTTTATTTCTAATAAAAGGGATATGACAACTCTTTTCTTCTTGTTTTGCGCCATGATGAAACGGACATTAATAATACACGACATTCTCGAATTTACTGGAGGACCACACATATGAAAGCACGCGTCTATTTCGCTTCGAGTGATGGAAACTCGCACGTAAATTGAGGATTCCCCGGACACAAGAATCACGCAAAATCGGATAATCCGGATCGCTTTTGAAGCAACCTCGGATAATTTGGATAAATGTGGGCTCGGATAACCCGGAACTCGGTTAATTCAGACTCGGTTAACCGGGGTTCTACTGTATATATATTTTTTTTTTATTTCAAATATATATATATATATATATATATATATATATATATATATATATATATATATATATATATATGCATAAATATTTCGCTCGCTGGACATATATACAGTAGTTTAAATGAAAGAAGTCCCATGAATGTTATCTGTATCATATACGAATTAACGTATAGTTATATATCTATCTCTCTCATTTCAATTGTCAAACAGCACGCGCGACAAGGATGGATATAACGCGTTTGTCTTTAGAATGTCCGAACAATACTACGACAAGCAAAACAAAATGAGGCTCGTTGTACTCGATACTATTGCAATAACGTACGTTGATTTCTTATTCCCTACACTACTAGCTGTCGCATAGGCGTGTAACGTCATTTTGCTGCATTTTCTGTCAATTTGTCTTATTTACCACTAATTAACACCAGTATTATGCACTAACACAAACATAGTTATAATAAATCACTTTTATTGCAACCACTGATATTATATCATTATCTAAATCGTTGTTGTAATTCAAAATGTGAGACACAAATAATTAACGTAATGAACTGTCAAAACATCATATGTCTGTTGTTACCGGTGCTAAGCCGACTATTCACCGAAAACTTTATATCTGGTATATACTAATGCATGCATTGTTCTTCTTTTGTTTATATCTCCTCGTCATCTGCTAACCCCTCACCATCGGAAATTACAGTATCTTATATGCCCCATTAAAAATTAGATAAACGACGCTACTGAATATGAGAAAATGGGCGTGGTTAAAATCTAAACTCGTACTGTCCTTCAATGACTTTCAAGGGACTTTTCATTTAAACTACTGTATATATATATATATATATATATATATATATATATATATATATATATATATATTGTGACAAAGTGTATTTTTTTGTGTTAAAAATTACTTTTGCACAGAGCATTGACCGTTAGCGAACCAATTAGCGCGGTCTACGCTCGAGCTCCGGACGGATTGAAACAGTATTCGTTGAACTGACTGGTTTAATTCGGGGTTCAAACATGTGTGTATCTCGGGGGTATAAATAGCCCAGCCAATTTCATGATAGTCAGTTAGTGTTCCGCTCTCCGAGGTGACTCCAGCTACAACCGAACCGTAAGAAAGTTTCCGTATTCCGATTTATTGTCCCGCCTTGTGCGGCAGTGTATATTCTTTGTATTATTGAGTGTTGCTCTGCACTGTTGCAGAAGTAGCCGCATTTTTTGACTTGTATTTTCCAACTGTGACTTGGCACTGCGACCCGACCTGTTGTCAAGTCATTAGTTTCTGTTCCGTATCAGCCGCACTGCGACCCGACCTGGGCGGCTGTCCTACACTGTTGCTTGACACTGCGACCCGACCTGTTGTCAAGATATCAGTTCCTACCCCCGTACCAGCCGCACTGCGACCCGACCTGGGCGGCTGTCCTCCCCTGTTACTTGGCACTGCGACCCGACCTGTTGCCAAGTTCAGTCTCCGTCCCGTTACTAAAGTATCCTGTTATAACGACCATTGTGCATTTCTGTGTATGGCTATGATTTATGGAATATCTATGGAATAACGTGTATTGTTCATCTGAGTGATTAGTGAATCACTGTTGTTATTTTGTTGCACCACGTCGCGTGGCGCAAGTCAATTTATTTTACCGTTGGTACTACAGTACAACAGCACGACGTCAATAAAACACCAAACTTTCTGTGCAAGCTAAGTTATTTCTGTTACCCTGATCTCCCTTGAACTATCCTGGCACGAATCCGATTGGCGCCCGAGCAACCCGACACCCGCACTACCAGGAAGCGTCACAAATTGGCGCCCGAGCAGGGACCGTAATAACTACTAGCATGCCTGGAAGTCTTCCTGACAACACGTGCACACCACCGCCACCACCGCCGTTACCGACCCCACCGACCGCGACCTTCCGAACTCCGCATACACCAGCTCAGACCGGCTGGATTTACGAACTGCAGCGACCGGCACTAGAGAGAGAGCTCAGTAGATTCGGGCTGAGCACGACAGGAGGAGTGCAAGAACTCCGCAGACGACTGGTAGGATTGACACAACAAGTCATGGAGAACCACGCGGTAAACGAGACCTTCGATGCCAGCTCACAGGCTGAGCCAGAATTACCGTTCGCCCCACCATCAGCTGCGTATTATTATGCAACCCCGACACTGCGCACCCCGGTACACGTCTGCGAGACGGTAAGAAAGTGGAACGTCCATTTTGACGGTAAGTCCGACCCGGTCGCCTTCCTGGAACGGCTTGAAGAATTGAAGACGAGTTACCGACTGACTGGAGAGCAGTTGCTGCTAGCCGTGCCCGAGCTGCTACGGGGTACCACTCTGCTATGGTACCGCAACAACTGCAGCTTCTGGGAAAGCTGGGAAGATTTTGTGACAGACTTCCGTCTGTTCTTCTTACCACCTGACTACCAACTACGCTTGGAAGAAGACATCAGCCGTCGGAAACAGAAACCGGGAGAAAAAGGCCGCGACTACCTGGTGGATCTGCAAACGTTAATCCGCAGACACGGCAGTATGTCCGCTGAACAAGCTCTGTTCAGATTGTACACAAACATGCTCCCGGAATACCGACAGCGTATCCGACGCAAGGATGTCACCGATATTCGTACACTGAACCAAGAAATGGCAGAGTACGAACAATTGCAGAAAGACATGGCTAAACCGAGCCCAGTCCGCCTAGCCAGTGTGATACCGGAGCCGCAGAAATCACAGAGCCAAGGATATGATCCAAAGAGAACATGCTGGCGGTGTGGACAAGAGGGCCATTGGCGAAACCAATGTACCGCGACACCGAGGAAGTTCTGCTCGCGTTGTGGCACTCATGGAGTGATGTCCCGGGACTGCGCATGCGCTGCGCAGTCGGGAAACGCGTGCACGACTGGTCAGTAAAGGAGGGGGGCCAGCCGAACCGCACCAGCAACACCCCGACCCTCCGCAACACAATCTCCACACTGAACGCAGAGCCGATCCCGGACGGACGGATATTCGTGAATGCCACCTTTGGCGACTGGACTGGGCCTGCTCTCGTCGACACCGGTGCCATGTGCTCGTACGTAGATGAAAGTCTATTTGCAGCACTACGTCACCATCGTGCCGAGTACCGACCCGCCCGCTTCACACAGGCGAGAATGGCAAACGGCGTCACCACCGATATTGAAGAAGAATGCACGGTGGGGTGTAGGATCGGAGACATCTGGCGAAGGATGACCTTCATGTGCCTACCTACACTCAACAACCGCGTGTTACTAGGCATGGACGCCATTCGGGCGTATGGAATGGTAATAAACGCCAGAGATAACCAAGTCACCTGCTATCCGACTGCCATACTCGCGAGCACCTGCAGTGTACTCCCGCCTCCACCAGCACCGGTAACCACGGAACCGCGACTGACAGACTTCCTAGCTAGTGAGCTCGCGAAGTTCCAGAGTATGAAAGGCGGCACGCAGCTAGTGAACCACCACATCCGGCTACGCGATCAGACACCTATCAAACAACGATAACAGCCCCGTAATCCGAAAATGCAAGCTGTTATTGACGAGGAAGTCGAACGTATGTTGAAGGAAGGTATCGTTGAACGCTCACACAGTGCGTGGAGCTCACCTGTGGTTATCGTACGTAAGAAAGATGGCAAGCCGCGATTCTGTGTGGACTTTAGACGACTCAACGCCGTAACCGAGAAAGACGCGTACCCTTTACCGTACATAACCGCCATCTTGGACCGCCTGCGACAAGCGCGATACTTCTCCACGATCGACTTAAAGCAAGGATACTGGCAGGTACCGTTAACACCAGAGAGTCGTCCACTAACTGCCTTCACCGTACCCGGCCGAGGTCTGTACCAGTTCAAAGTCATGCCGTTTGGACTGCACGCAGCCCCCGCCACTTTCCAACGTTTACTGGACACCGTTATCGGACCCGAGATGGAGCCACACGCATTTGCGTACCTGGATGACATCGTCGTGCTAAGTTCTACCCTCTCCGAGCACATGGAACACCTGAAGGAGGTATTCCGTCGATTGAGACAGGCCAACCTGCAAATCAATGCCGAGAAGTCTCAGTTCGCGCAGAGCTCCATCCAGTACCTAGGACACGTAATCACCGCAGAAGGGATAAAAACGGACCCCGCAAAGGTAGCGGCCATCGTTGATATTCCGGCACCGAAAAGGATACGTGAACTACGACAGTTTCTGGGAGCTGCTTCGTGGTACAGACGCTTCGTGGCCGACTTTGCTAAACTTGTGGCCCCGCTTACGAAGCTGCTGAGGAAAGCACAACCGTGGAAGTGGGAGGACGCTCAACAACAAGCCTTCGATCAGTTGAAAGCGGCACTAACTAGTGCACCAGTGCTCACCTGTCCGGATTTTAGTCAACCGTTTGAGCTACAGACCGACGCTTCCAACTACGGCTTGGGAGCCGCCCTCGTACAGAGAACCGAATCCAAGGAATGTGTAGTAGCGTATGCAAGTCGCGCACTCTCGGATGCAGAACGAAACTACTCCGTTACCGAGAAAGAGTGTTTAGCCGTCGTCTGGGCTGTACAGAAGATGCGACCGTACCTGGAGGGTTACCATTTCACAATTGTGACCGACCATCAAGCACTACGCTGGCTACACTCTATTGAAAACCCATCTGGTCGACTAGCACGTTGGGCACTGTTCTTACAGCAGTTCAGCTGTACCATACAGTATAGAAAAGGATCCTTGAACAAAGTCGCGGACGCGCTATCACGACAACCACTACCGTATACAGCCGAGGCAGACTGTCCGGAACTCAACGTGGCTGGAAATCCGCTCCCGTGGTACGAAAGTAAGTTCACCGAGGTACAGGAACGACCGCTGGATCATCCGGACTACCGTATAACTAATGGACGCCTGTTTCGTCGCTTCTGGGACCCCGCAGACCTCAATGAACCAGCTGAAGATACCGAATGGAAGCTCTGTGTTCCACTGCCGCAACGCCGCCAGATTCTACAGGAGAACCATGATCGCCCGGATGCTGGGCACCTGGGGATCGCTAAAACCGTATCCCGGATCGCACTGCGATATCACTGGCCGGGGATGGCCAAGGATATCAGCCAATACGTGCGCCAATGCCAGCTGTGTCAGCGATTCAAGCCAGCACAACAAGCAGCACCGGGGTTAATGCGACCGCCAGCGATAGCCGGTCCGTGGGACACAGTGGCCACGGACATAGTAGGACCTTTACCGCGATCTCACCAAGGACACGCTTATTTGCTCGCTTTCCAAGACCGCTTAACCAAGTGGGTTGAATGCCGTCCGTTAAAGAAGGCGACTGGACAAACTATCACGACAGCGTTCCGAGAACTCATCGTGGCCCGTTACGGATGCCCTCGGGTGGTTATCACCGACAACGGCACGGAATTCAACAACCAGGTGTTCAAGGAGACCTTGACGTCGCTGGGAATCCGTCACCAACTGATACCACCGTACACGCCGCAGGCAAACTTCGTTGAACGCGTAAACCGAGTACTGAAGCCCATGCTGGCACAATACTGCGAAGAGGATCAACGAACGTGGGACCGATACCTGCCGGAGTTGATGACCGCCATCAACACCAGCCGTCATGAGTCGACTGGGTACACACCGGCGTATCTCAATTATGGACATGAACTCGTGCTTCCGGGAGAGTACCACCAAGCCACGCAGGGAGAAGACGAGGAGCAACCCGAGCCCCACGTCTTGCCACCGGATCACCTGGACCGCCTGCAGAAGCTGCAAGAAGCCCGAGAGCTCGCGCGGATCAACCTCAGCCACGCAGCCACCCGCCAGAGCGAGTACTTTAATCGCCACCGACGCGACTGGGAGTGCCATGAGGGGGACCTCGTGATGAGACGGGAGCATCCGCTATCCGTAGCCGTCAGGGGATACGCGGCCAAACTCGCTCCCAAGTATTCAGGACCGTGGACAGTCGAGAACCGTGTGTCTCGACTGGTATACGACTTGAGGAACGAGCGCGGCCGACGTCTTTATCGGATCCACGTCAAAGACCTCAAACCAGCCCACTAACTATTAGGTGTTCCCATAGATTTTGGATGCAGCCAGCCGCCAACACCGGACAACCACCCCGTGGCAATCCCCATGGACTCCCCGGTACCGCCAAGGGAGGATTTCCGCCAGCCAGTCCGCGCTGGCCGCGCGCCGCAGCCAAGGACCAAGCTGCCATGGAACAGCACGCCACGGACCGAGGAGCCACGGACCAACCAGCACCGGAACCGGAGTTCCGGCCCTCCGGGCCAGCCACCTTCCCCCCTTGAGACAGTGTTACCCCCTTGCCGTTCACCGCCGAAAAGACGACAGTGTTCGTGACAATTTCCCCTGAGTGAACAGTGCTAGTGCTAGTGTTAAGTTAGTTAAGTAGCTTTAAGTAGGGTTGTAAAATCATTGCTTGTTTAATGTGATAGTTCTAAGTCTGTTTAATTTTTCTAGTTCTAAGTCTGTTTAATTTTTCTTGTTCTAAGTCTGGTTTTTGTATTTCACCCCCCCCCCCCAAAGTAAGGAGGGGATGTGACAAAGTGTATTTTTTTGTGTTAAAAATTACTTTTGCACAGAGCATTGACCGTTAGCGAACCAATTAGCGCGGTCTACGCTCGAGCTCCGGACGGATTGAAACAGTATTCGTTGAACTGACTGGTTTAATTCGGGGTTCAAACATGTGTGTATCTCGGGGGTATAAATAGCCCAGCCAATTTCATGATAGTCAGTTAGTGTTCCGCTCTCCGAGGTGACTCCAGCTACAACCGAACCGTAAGAAAGTTTCCGTATTCCGATTTATTGTCCCGCCTTGTGCGGCAGTGTATATTCTTTGTATTATTGAGTGTTGCTCTGCACTGTTGCAGAAGTAGCCGCATTTTTTGACTTGTATTTTCCAACTGTGACTTGGCACTGCGACCCGACCTGTTGTCAAGTCATTAGTTTCTGTTCCGTATCAGCCGCACTGCGACCCGACCTGGGCGGCTGTCCTACACTGTTGCTTGACACTGCGACCCGACCTGTTGTCAAGATATCAGTTCCTACCCCCGTACCAGCCGCACTGCGACCCGACCTGGGCGGCTGTCCTCCCCTATTACTTGGCACTGCGACCCGACCTGTTGCCAAGTTCAGTCTCCGTCCCGTTACTAAAGTATCCTGTTATAACGACCATTGTGCATTTCTGTGTATGGCTATGATTTATGGAATATCTATGGAATAACGTGTATTGTTCATCTGAGTGATTAGTGAATCACTGTTGTTATTTTGTTGCACCACGTCGCGTGGCGCAAGTCAATTTATTTTACCGTTGGTACTACAGTACAACAGCACGACGTCAATAAAACACCAAACTTTCTGTGCAAGCTAAGTTATTTCTGTTACCCTGATCTCCCTTGAACTATCCTGGCACGAATCCGATTGGCGCCCGAGCAACCCGACACCCGCACTACCAGGAAGCGTCACAATATATATATATATATATATATATATATATATATATATATATATATATACAGGGTGTCCCTGAAATGCGTGGACATCGCTTAACCACAGATTCCTGGGTCGAAAATAAGACGATTTAACTAAACTTACCTATATGCAATTACGTTTCGTTTAGCTGGTATTCTTCTTCAAAGTTCTTTAAAAAAAAAGTTATTTTATCCATAACTACAGAACGCTTGGATCGATTTGGATAATATTCGGTACTGTACTTCTTACGGATGTAGGTCATCTTTTAAGGTGATATTAGTTATTATCAGTGGACCATTAGTGTACGAAACACGGGTAACCCGGCATAAATCAGTCAAAAACTTTTTTATGTTAAGGCCAATAACTTTCAAAAAAATAGTTTCAGAAAGAGACATTCAATAGTAATTTTTTTGTTGTTGTTGTCTGTACTGATATCTGTTAAGGTTTAGGCACAAAAAAATAAAATCTGAGGGACCGCGCACTGCATTTCATAAAAAAATGTCATCTAGCAGTCTGGTATTTTAAGAAATAAATGACGATATGATATTTATTAGTGCAATTATTTAGATTTCCTTATTTAAAGGAATCGCAAATATTTAAATCTGGTGAACGAGGTGCCCATTTTGCAAAAATTCAAAGGATAATATTATCTGTATTGTGTTCCGCAGTCGCAGAAGAGATCACTACGTTCTTAATTTGGTTGCTGTGTTATTCTTAATAATATCGGCAGCCTACTGTATTCTTTGGCGTAATTTTTCCACCGTGTACACTTCAGTTGCCTAAACAATCTATTTCATGTGTCGCCAAAGAGAAACAGCTAATGGAGTCAGATCCCGCGAACGCGGTGGCTATACTACGGATCCTCCTACTTCCATTTATCTTCTTGGGAATAAAATTCGTTGAACTAAAATTTTAGCCACATCAATTATGAAATAAAAAATAACTCGATAACGGTTACGTTTAGGACATATGTTTATATGAACTTTTCGACTCTAAATAAGTACTGCAATTCATTCCTGAAATATTGCCGGTACGATTTGGGACATCCTGTATATATTGTGACGCTCCCTGGTGTTGCGGGTTCTGGTTGCTCGGGCGCCAATCGGACTTAGACCGGGATAGTTCAGTGGAGGTCAGGGTGGTACAAGAAATAATTTATTTGACCAGAAAACAACATTTTGATTTATTCACGAGACACTGACACTCGCAGTGTTGATTACTAATAATAGAACCAGCAAATAACATAAGAAAATATAACGTAAGCAAATAATTTATGAACTATGAAAACATAACACAGGCAGCTAATATTTGAAAATACAACGGACATAACATAACATTATTGTGGCGGAAAGCCAATCAGAGATTATTTATCCTCTGTAACAGGACCGACACAGTACAGAGAGAAACAACGATGACGTCACAGCAGGACTGACACAGTGTGACGTAGACAACCTAACTAACTGTAGCCTCTACAACAGGACCGACACAGTGTAGAGAGAGACAGTGATGACGTCACAGCAGGACCGACACAGTGTGACGTAGACAACCTAACTAACTGTAGCCTCTACAACAGGACCGACACAGTGTAGAGAGAGACAGTGATGACGTCACAGCAGGACCGACACAGTGTGACGTAGACAACCTAACTAACTGTAGCCTCTACAACAGGACCGACACAGTGTAGAGAGAGACAGTGATGACGTCACAGCAGGACCGACACAGTGTGACGTAGACAACCTAACTAACTGTAGCCTCTACAACAGGACCGACACAGTGTAGAGAGAGACAGTGATGACGTCACAGCAGGACCGACACAGTGTGACGTAGACAACCTGACTAACTGTAGCCTCTACAACAGGACCGACACAGTGTAGAGAGAGACAGTGATGACGTCACAGCAGGACCGACACAGTGTGACGTAGACAACCTAACTAACTGTAACCTCTACAACAGGACCGACACAGTGTAGAGAGAGACAGTGATGACGTCACAGCAGGACCGGCGCAGTGTGACGGATAACAAACTTATAAATCTTGCTACGTCTGCAACAGTGCAGAGTAACGAATACAAAAATAAATACTGCCACAGAGGGCGGTACAGTAAAGAATAATAGAAACAATATGCTTACCAAGCGGTTTGACTGCAGCGGAGAACGGATCACTAGCGGAATACTAACTGACTTTGTTCGTCTACTCGCAGCCCTTTTATACGGCTTGACTAATTGATCGTTTACTAACTTGCATTTCGGTTGTATCATGCGTTAGGTACGGTACTGTGCGGATCAATTAGTCGCGCGCGCTCCGAGACCTGGCGCAACGAGCCAAGTGGCTAGAGCTCGTTTGGTGACATCGTCACAATATATGCATGAATACTTGGCTGAGTAAGTCTCCTGATGTAATCATCAGTAAGCTCCCCCTCCCAGGAGTCAGAAGGCATCAAATCATTGCGTATAACAATCCACAGGGATAAGTTCTGGACTTATAAGTTAGTCGGGCATTTACCAGAATCAGACCATACGGATCTATACTAATTCTGTGGATAGTGACAGGAGTGCTAAGCAACATTAACTTGTCGTTTCACAATATTTGCAAAACATTTGTATATGACCATTATAGGGAATTATAATGGCACCATTAGTGGATGAAAGGCACATTAGAATATAGAGTGCCCCCTCATGCCACATATATGTATATATATATATATATATATATATATATATATATATATATATATATATATATATATGTGTGTGGTATGTACGACCTCCACGTCAGTCTATACTGAACTGTCGACAGATTTGTGCAAGTGTAACTAACAACAGCAGATAAAATGCTCAAGTTTAAAGATGCAGTGGTTTGGTTTAAAAATATTTTCAAAATTAACAACGTCTACGAGTGTGCTAGGCCCCTACTATTAGTGATGGGGATGTTCGGTATAGGAGCAACGTGGATCGATAAAACGCAGGGTGTTTACACACTACAGAACACCAGTTACACTAGATTCATGACGGTTTTTATATCAGTATTTTATTTACCGATTTGGATAATGCTTTATATAGTCGGCTTCTTCATAGACAAGCTGGAATTACAATAGGTTCAGATAATATTTCGAATAATTGTACATCTTACAGTGATTCTTACGATGTTTTCGATAAATGTAGGCTACGTGATGTCATATGTATCGTGTAAGCGTGTAAGTATAACTGCTGCTGAGTATGGTATGTACATACATACAGTCAGAGAGCTCATACTTACATGTATTTCATAATCATTACAGTTGGACAGAGTGTTCCACATAATACACAACGTAGACAGGCAGTTGGAAGGCGTGAATATCAGAGTGAAGCACTGGCACATCACGCTGAAAGTCGCAGTGATTGCACTGATCACTCCAAAGTATATTGACGTAGTACAGCAAATACTAAGAATGATGGCTGCTGAGCATTATTTAGATGTTGCACTCGGGTTATTTTGTAATATTTCATATCATCTATTTTATCTCTGGGTCATATTATTCCTGATGATACTGCACGAGAGATTTCTGCGTCTGAATAAAGTCCTCCAGGAGAATGGTACATCACACCTCTATATATACACTTACTTACTTACTTCCTGTGTATCATAACGTTTCTAGTTTTCATTTCAAATTTCTAGCAACAATAACAAATGTCCATCTACGTGACAACTATATGCTTAGACGGATATCACTCGCACGGCATCTACATGAGCAACTGACGGAGGCAATTCAGTTGTTCTCGGACTCATGTAGATACATGGTCATTAGTTTCTTGGCGGCGCAAATTCTCAATATATTACAACACTGTTATGAGCTACTTGTGGAACGGATATCAGGTGCAACATCTTTAGTTTTAATACAATCAATCAAAGTTGTTGTACTGATTAGCATTTGCCAGGCGAACAAAAATCAAGTAAGATATTTGCATAACGCGCCACAATGTACTGCGTGTTCATTCGTGAATGTGTTTCAAAATGATATTTGCTTATAGTGTCGAGTTCTGAGTGCAAGACTCCGGCATCTGGTGGCAAATGAGACGAATCGGGAAATTATACGACAGGTACAACACAGAGCACAATAGCTCCTTCTCACTTGTAAACAAATATTCTAAATCTGACTCTAATGTTTCAGGTGCAGCAGTACATCATGTACAATGCGTATTCTGTGAAGGGAATCATCGATTTACAGTTCACAGACGTGGACAATGTGCTGTTGTTGACGGTAAGCTGTTGTTCAGAGAAATAATCTACAATATTTGCTTGCTAATTCGTTAACCATTTCAGATTATCTATCTTGTTATTTCAAATGCACTAATTATTTACTCATACACTCGAGATTGACGAGGAACTGCACATATAAACTTCTAGATTGGCTACAGACGTATGACGTGTGTACCCAAATCTGAATATATCACAGATTCACACTTATTTAAATACACTTTTCAATTCCGCAACCCTGGGATCAGTAATGTAGCAATTAATTAGCGTATCACCTGCCAGGACTCTGCCACATTCGATGTTTGGGGATGGTCGCACAGTGTCGTCACGTCGCGCAGCAGCAAGGATAGTTAATATTTTCTAATAAATATTCACTAATGTTTGTGCATATGTAATAAATAATAATTTATATATAATATACATCATACTCCTGTCAATTATCTTTGCTCGATTTCAAGTACCTAGAAAACACACTAAAAATACTTGATTAAACTGATTTGCAAATAGTATACACGTATGTAATTTAAACACGAGACAACACGTTGTGTCCATAGATATTTATCACATGCTTTGTAAATTATTTATTATTTTCACTTATATCTAGTACAATCTAAAACTGAATAAATATTTACATGTTTTTATTATTATAATACTTTTGGTATATTGTACATATTTACAGTGAAAAATACAGTGAAAAATACAATTTATGAACCTATGTAGTTACAATCATATTAATTTAAACGATAATAATCACTTTTTGTATGCGTTCCATGTTTTAATTCTTGTTGCAATATATTGTTGGTTGATCACATGTTACGTAAATGTATAAATAAA